>OMLM01006589.1:35344-54319 GCA_900302695.1 Helostoma temminkii | reverse complement strand
TACAAACTCTATGCCATATGGATGTTAAACAAGGAGAAAATCTGTGACATTCAAGGTAGTCTTAAGCACTTGAACCAGTTTTACTTGCAAACTGCAGTTTGTAGATCTCTGGAAAGTATGAGAGCTTGCAGCAAGCAGCTGCACGTCAAAAAACCACAAAGCAACTGTACTATCTTATACCCCCCAAAGACCAAATAATGCAAAAAAAAGGAATATATATATATATATATATATTATCAGTCTTCTCTCCTTTTGAGCAGTCCATTCTCACACTTTTTCATACATTATTGTAGACAAGCTATTGAATATTCAGTCACGCACAAACCATATTTCCCTATAACGTGGGAAAACCAAGCTCTACATCACACACAAGTTGTTTTGTGTGTATGTGTGTGCATGTCTGCACTTTCTTTGCCTTTAGAACTGAGTGTAAGACAACACCGAAGAAGTGCTACAGCAGTCCCATTATAAATGCTTGATCCAGAGCCACAGTGAAATAAAGGCATATCGGTGACCCAGAGGCTTTGCCATTATCTTCTTTTCCATATCCTCTCTGTCATTTTAACAGTTTTTTAATGGGACACAGCCATATCCTCAAGATGACCCCAAGCCAACAAAAGAAAAGTTTCTTTTGGTCTTAAGGGGATATGAGGACTTCAAAAATCGACGTCCCAGCCAGAGTTGTCGTCAGGAGGAGGGTCCTCGTTGTCCTCTGGGAAGCTGTCAAAGTTACTTGTGTCGGTTGCTGATGTGACCTATTCAGAAGACAGAAAAATCCATCACACCAAGAATAACGAATTGGACAACAAGTGGATTTGGAGCATAAGATTGATTACATAAAAGCAAATGTACAGAAAAAAATGTAACAAGCGAGACAATTAGCAGTGTGCACTTACATTAGGGATAATAGGAGGCGTCAGTGTCCCCTTCTTCAAGCCCTCCCAGTTAAAGCCCTCAAACCATCTAAAAGAAAAAACAGCATTAATACTTAATGTATAGTTTATTGCACAATCTTACTGTAGAGAAACATAAATTGATAAAACATATTTATAAGGGAGCCTACTTGTGCTTTTGGATGTCTTTGACTCCATTTTTCAAGTTTCCCAGTCTTTCACAAGGATTATCCCTGTAGTAGAAAAAGCACATAGGATAATTCAACATGCAGGCAACTTATTGTAAATGATTTACTCTGACTGAATCTGCCAGAGGCAACGGCACTCACCTGCATAGCTTTTTAATTAGGTTGGCAGCATTTTTGGTAATTTTCTTTGGAAATTCAATCATGTCGATGCCTCTTAGGATGATGTTGTAGGTTTTCATAGGATCAGGGCCAGAGAACGGAGGGCTATGTAATGGAGGAAAAAATACTGGTTAATGCCATTACATGAAATACTTAAGAAAATAGCTTTTATGCCCAGACTTGTGTGTACCTGCCAGTTAAGAGCTCAAACATGAGGATTCCTAGAGACCAGTAGTCAGCTGAGATGTCGTGGCCTTTGTTCAGAATGATCTCTGGTGCTACGTACTCCGGCGTCCCACAGAAGGTCCACGTCTTCTTCCCAAACCCAATCTTTTTTGCAAAGCCAAAGTCCACCTAAAGATAAAACAAAATCAGAATTGTCATTAAATAAAAAAAGAAAAATCATTTGAATTCATTTATCAGTGTTCCTATTATCATATTTTATAATATACGTCTTATCTCCCTGGCTTATAAGTGTCTGCCAAATGACTATATGTAAAATGTAAATGTTATATTCATTCTTATGTATAATGATGGTGAAGCTGAAAACAGTTTCCCAATAGTGCAGTTTTTCAGTTGTTGCCTAGTCATGATGGATAGAAAGAGTTGAGTAGCTGGCTGCTGCTCTGCCAAAAACTACAAAGTGGTTTCTCCACAAGGAGAGAAGGGAATGGTAACACTCCAAAATACACAGAATCCAAATTAACCTCAGTTATACTTTTTGGTATACTACAGTTACACTTTTGTTTACAGCCTCACACAACATGAGGTAAGTTTTCATTTAATTCTTGATCCTAGCATCATTAAAATATGAGAATCATTGCAGATTTCTCAAAAACAAAACAGAACAGACAATGATGTGTTGTTTGAGAGGTTTCATATTGATCGCTTACGAGTTTGGCATAGCCCCTGTGGTCCAGTATAAGGTTCTCTGGTTTGAGGTCTCTGTAGATGATGCCTTTGGAATGTAGATAAGCGAAGGCCTCCACCACACAAGCTGTGTAAAACCTGGTGGTTGAGTCCTCAAATGAACCCCTGGAAACAGCAGAACAGCAGAGGTGAATCATCTTACTAAAGATGCAGACAAGTATTGGCTGCGTTCTGTTAGATGACTGCAGTAATCCAACACTAACATGAACATCTTTTCTACCAGATGGTTTTGTCTGCTCAGGGTTCTGACAGCAATAAAAAATCTATTAAGGTGTTAAAATACACAAAGTAAGCTCTTTAAAGAAAAACAATAATCCCTGCAAATCTCCACATAATTTTAAATATTTGTTCTTGCTGAGATAAAAAAAAACTAATGTGTTTTGCAGTAAAATGCGGAGTGTCTATCAAGATAAATCTAGTAGGAGCAGGCCTCACATACTTGAGGTTTCAGAACTATGTCCGCATCTCTGCATGATGTAATAATTATTCTGTGTATGATTAGCATTAACAAAAATGTGACAACATTTTGGTAAATCTGGTAAAATTGAGCTTACCGGTCCCGAAGAATGGTCCACAGCTCCCCTCCTAAGCACGCTTCCATTAACATGTAGAGGTACTTGCTGTCCTTGAAAGTCCTATAGAGTCTGAAAATAGAACACATTCGAAGTAGCTGTTGAATGCCTGCTTTATGCTCGCTTTGGAATATAATTATCTTCCAAACACAAACACAGTTTGTAAGAAACAAAAGATGATTTCTTTGTGCCTTTTCATTCCCTTTCAGGGTCACAAGAAACATCAGAGTTTCTAAGGAGCATCGCAGGTAAACATACATACACGCCTACTCACTCATTCAGTCTTCATTTACAGTACAATGCAAATTGTTTCTTTGAGAGAAAATTACTATGAGGGGACCTGCAAGATCCACGAAGAAAACTCCAGCACTCAAGCCCAGGTCATTCTGGCTCTGAGGTAATAAAGACCTGATCCACATGAGATGCTATACAGCATATCATTAACAGTATACTGCTTTTCAATGATGCTGTGTTTACCTAACAATGAAGTCGGAGTGGGCTTCCTGCATGATGAGCTTCTCTGAACGAATGTGCTCCTGCTGTCTTGTGTCAACAATGTGCCGCTTCTTCAGAATCTTCATTGCAAAGGTTTTGTTTTCATCGCTCTTGAGCTGAACCTGCAGAGAGAAGGACAGAAAGAAATTAAAATACAAAGGTCAGCTGTCACATTAACCTGACAGACAATTGTGAAGAAGCAGCGGCCCCCTACCAGCTCAACACGTCCAAAGCCACCAACTCCAAGAGTGTCTATGATGTTGAAGTCAGCCAGGTTGAGGCTGAAGAAAAACGCATTCTCTGCTTCATACCTGTAGTGTCAGGAAGAGAGGGAAAAAAACACACAATAGGAAAGGGATTAGAGATGAGACGGAGGATGAAAGAAGGGCTAATCTGCTTTCCACAACCTGAGAAAAAATATCCATCTTTCTTTGAGATCATTTGTTTGCAAATCTTAAAGGCTTTACCTCAAAGTAATCTATTGAGGATGTTACTAAGGATGTGGATAAATATGAACACAAGAACAGGATGTGTTTAAGTTTAGCCTTGTGATAAATCACTCTGACCTATGAATACAGACTAACTGTCCTCAGCCTGTCCCCATTCTTGATAGGAAAGAACAAAGACGGGACATCCGTCACACGATAAGGCTCGCTACTCAGATGGCTCTGAAGACATGCCTTGGCTCTGCCACCATATACCCCAAAATGCCATTGCCGACCAACACATGCTGGCAGCCAAGATTGTTTCCACATGTCTACCTCTTAGCCCCACATACTCCATGTCTTTTCTACTTATTGTTTGATCCAGACAGAGTTTAATCAGCTCCATCTCTGGATCACTGGGCTTACAACAGATCTGATCCTGGACAGGCCTTTCTGGGTCACTTGGAACGGGCCATCGCCTAACAATCAGGCCTTTTCTCACACAAATATAGTACAGCCGTCTGCCAAAAACAGACATTTATCAAAAATATACCCACACAGAAGACTTGTGTAGATAAGGCAGTAGATTGCCCTGATGGAGCAGCTGGGATTAAGTTTATTTACATTAAAATTAAACAATGACTTGTCTTATGAGCGTGGCTCCAGGTTTGCCTTTCTTCATTGTAAGCTTACACTATAATTTTACTACATCAGATCCGCCAGATGCATCACATAAAATACCAGGCAGAACAATATAACATTTTCCCTAAGCTGCAAGCCAGTGAGCACTGTGGCACGTGTTGGCAGGTTACTGAGCATGGTGTTTCTCAGAAACACATCAGGTTACCAGGACAGTCACTGTCTATTTGTGTGTATACAGGCATTGATACTATCATGTGAGATTCACTGGCGATCCTTTCATCTTTCTCTCTCCTTCAATCATCTGGAAGCCAGCCCAGACCAAATCACAAAATTCCCTCTGTTTAAGAAAGGGATAAAGAAAAGAAACTAAGAATAAACATATACATCATTATGTGTGGGACAGGATTATTCATAAGGTCAGAGTGACTGACACATGCACACAAACCACATAAAAACTTTGAGGTGTGAACACTTGTTTGTATCATGTTAGTGAAAGAGGTCTTGTAAATTCTGTCAAGATATAAAGGGGTTAGGAACAAGGGGATCATCTTCTGTTATGGAGGTCTTTAAAAAGGTTTAATAACAGTATTATGCAGCCAGCAGGTGGCAGCATTGTTCCATTAGCACTATCAAAGTGAACTAAAAGTAAACTAAAAAGTAACTGACTGAAACTTCATGTCATTCAAAGCTAAACCACAGAATGAAGACTGTACAAAAGATGAACTCTTATTTAAGCAAATAAAATAAGATCTTAATAAAGCATTTCACTACAATGAATTTTACTGAATAGTTCTGGCTCAGGAAAAACACTTCGTATGGCTCAATGTCTTAATCAAGGACACATACAGTAACCGCTGAATGAGCCAATGAATACCAGAGATATTTGCTGCAAGAGCAACACAAATACCCTTAGTTTTTTTTTTTTTTTCCAAATAGGCCAGAGCAGCACTTGTCTTTGTCCATGGCTGGAGCACTACATGTCAAAAGCAGGAATACGATACCAAAGAGCAGACCCAGTGGGACTAGAACCATACATCCATCTTAAATAGCTGTCTAAACCACGACCTTGAAGTAACAGAGCTGAGCTGCACTCAACACTGCGATATAAGCCTGGTTAGTAACATAGTGCGTTTATTATGAGGTTCATCATATGAGCCTGAAATAATATGTAAGTTATTACTGTTATGTGGCAAATCCATTACCAGGCCTGCAATGCAAAGTGTTCCTCTGCAGGCACCCCAGTGAGTGATAATCTGTATCAGTGAACAGATGAGATCATAGAATATGACGCAATGCCCATTTGTCAAAGTGTGTGTGTGTGTGAGTGTATATGTGAGAAAGCGTGTGTATGTGCTATTATCCTCATTTCCTTTGCTCTGACTCTTCTACATCTAGGCTCACTCAAGGGACGGGAAAGTATGTCTGACCTTAAAGTCACTAAATTTTTTATTTACCGGTAATTCTTGCTTATTGAACTCCTACACTTGAGTCATATTCATCTGTCTTTCGCCATCTGCAGTTTTCTTGCTGGATGAGCAATGCTTAGTAGTAACAGGAAATGTATTTATACTGAATAGATGGCATTTGAAGTTTCATGAACTTAGATTTAAACCATTTTATGGCAGTTTGCATTGAAAACAAGATAAAAACATAAAATGAAAAGCAGGCCTATGAAAGGATGACTAAATGACTTGTTTAATGTCAGCACAAGCAATCAGAAGACATTTTAAGGATGTTTTATGCACTCATAAGACAGACAGAAGTCATGACAGGACACAGGAAGAGAGAGAAATCAGATATGACCCTGATGAGGCAGTTATAGGACAGATCTATAAACCATACAAAAAACCAGGTAAGTAGGCTCCAGGGAGATTTTTTCCATAAATACTGAATATTATTTCTCTTATGTTAACGCTCTAGGTGAAAATCTTTGTTAAATTAAAGATTACTGGGGCTGGTAACCACCCATCAAAAAATACTGTTAGAATATTACATACAACGCTATAAATTACTTGTGTTTTATGTGCATAGTAATACAAATGAAACATTTCAGAACTGATGTACAAACACTGCTGTGTGCACTATGAAGCACCTCCTACACAGAGAAGTAGCTTCAAAACAATGTGTACATATTGCAGATAGCTGGAAGGTAGTCTTTGAAGAAAAGACCTGTCACCCTCACAGGGAGCAGCTGTATAGTTACAGTACTGTTGCATGGTGCTTATCCGCTGTGACCAATTAGACACAGTTTCCATCACCATTGGATCCTGACTCAGGATTTCCTCACCAAGAAACAAATGTGTTCTGCTGGGTGGGGAGCGCTAGCAAGAGATGACACACACACACACAGCGCACGGCAGGAGAAGCTACTCTAATAAGGGTGAAAACTGCTTTGATGTGACAGATTTCAGGAGGGAGACACTGTCTCCATTTTTGAGGTAAGGTTCTGCAAAGAACAGGGTTGATAACGAAGTTACAAATGATAGCGATGGCAAGGTAATATTATTTGCTTATTTATATGACAACAGGCTTAAAACGACTTCCCTAACAACCTAGGGATGTGAAGAATGAGGTAGTTTATGCACTCTGCAGATTCTTTCTATCACACACATCTCCTAGTAGAACACTCATCATTGGTGGTGAGTCTGGCCATGGTTAAATACCAGAGGCAAGCCGCTGCACTTCCCTATTATACACATCCTCTTTGTTTCCCCAGTGCCTTTGTCTAACACAGTAACTGATGTGATATTCTACTCTTAGCTGGCTAAATGCCACTGAGCTGCAAAGATGACTGACATTCTCAGCAGACAACAAATTCAAAGGTTTGGATGGAAGTGCAGCTTGCTTTGTCACCCATACTGTTCTCTCCGTCTCTCTTCACACCGTCCATCTATTTACATCTCTCTCTCTCTCCCTTCCTGTTAGCCGTTCCTGTTCACTCGTGCTCTGTAATCTGTCATTACTGGGTTCTTGTTTCTGCTCACCTTGACTCATAACATAGCATCGAGTGAGTAAGGTATCAGATTATGCCAGTTCATGGCTGTTCGAACCCCAAAATGCCTTAGTGCCAAGGTGCCCTGTGCCTTTATATAACGCTATTCTCTTGTTTCCATAGTGATGATAAATAGAGCACCTATTAATTTCTCCAGAAATAGAGGTGGAGGTCATAACCCCTGCTTTCTGGTCTGCCACCTGGGTATTGTCTTGTTATGTAACAGGGCAACTATGCATTAACAGCTGGGCTGGAGCATATTCATTTATAAAATATTCCAGCTGTTGGGGGGTCTCCAAAATGTACAGGGCTGAAAATTCATTTCTGAAATTAAATTATTAAAATATTGGAACTAAACAAAACTCAAGCTCCCAGCAAAACAATTGAAAGTAACTAATGCAAAACGATACATTCTCAAAGTCTTACTTGGCTTTGGCGTCAGCGTCCTCATGCCCTTTACTCGACACATCCTCCAAACCTCCAATCAGGTGCTTGAATGAACTAAAACATAGACAGTAAATGTTAAAACAACATATTATGTAACTGTTTTGACATTGTTTAAGTATCTACAACATAAATTCTCTATTTATAGTATGCAATAGCTGTATGGTTTGAAGGAATGAAGAAGTTTAGACAGTCTGTACAAAAAACTGGTACAATATTTGGTCAGACTTTCTAAAAAAAACACTGCCAGTTACTATTAAATATTCATCAGTCTGCTTTTAGAGACAAGCTTCTAAAAATCCCTGCAAGCAGATGAGAAGGCAGAGCTACCCCAAGGAGGTGTAAAACAGTGTGATGGCAGATGAATGAGTGGGAATTTTAAAGACAAAAGTAGAGGCAGTGCATAAATTTTTGATAAATGAATTAGGGAATAGAAAACATGCTGCGCTTGGCAATAAAAAAAGTCTCCAGATACTGTACAAGTTAGTATTAGACATAAAATGTTTGACAATATTTTATATTCTTTTGATATGTAGTAAATTCAATTAAAATAATTTAACTGAAAGAGTTCAATCATATTCTTTTGTTAAAAACATAATAATGAATCCACATTGATTTGTTATATTTCATGATTATGACTACATAAAATATGAAAGTTAAAGAACGATTATAGTTCTCAGCCTCACAATAATATGGTAACTCGTTGAAATAAAATTCATCCAACGCACGGGGAGTTCTGGTAAATTAATCTACTGTGCTTTGGCTCATTTGTCTCATAAGTGTGGATACCTATGCAAAACACTACAAATATCCTGGAAGAAAAACTAACCCTAATGTTTTCATGCAAGGATGATCACACTGTCAGCCAGAAGATGCAATACAGCTGGTGTTTTCTCCTGTTGAGAGCATAATGCTTGTGAGCTAGGGGATGTTTTCTGAGCTGAGCTTTTCTTTAAATGTTTGCCTGCTTATAGTGTCTGTTGCACTCAGTCAGGGACTCTATGCCGCTTGATTTCAATCCTTGTCTCTTTCCCACTGACACCATCTTCTGCTGACTGACTGACACACTGTGAGCTACTTTTGTGGGCTGTGACAGCATTAGCTGCTTAGTTGCTGCTATGACAGACATAGTCAAAGGCAGCAGTAATCACCTGTGCTGGATGACTCACTCACTATCTCCACTACTAGCTCGGATGATGGCCCATTTGTGCTTGCTGTGTTCCCTGAGGCCAGGGAGAGGCCCTGGGTAAGCTGATACCATCTCCTCCCCACACCCAGTCCGTCTGTTCTCACCACAAGACTTAATGACAGAGATGCTCAGGGACTAACCATTTACTTAGAGTGTGACCTGATATACATTTTTATGGACTTAAATAATTTTACATATGACTTTTTCATAAAAGTAAACGATTGAGCTTAGATTAGTTTAAAGGGCACTGTAAAACTGAAAGTGCTATTCACTTATTAATGACAAACGACAACCTATTTTTCACCTAGAATACAATTCTCACTCAATTCAAACTCAAATGTGTGTAAAGGGGTACTTTATATGTGGGTCAGTGTTAAAGGCTAATTAAAGTTAATAAAGTAGTTCAGCCTTTTCCAAGAAATTGTGTCCCGCAGGGATGAACTTTATTGATACTCACTCTCTGTCGATGACTAGACAGGTGACTGCCTCAGCTGCAATAACACTGGCCGTCCTGATGTCCTCCCTGGAGAAAAAGCCAATACAACACAATCAGGCACAAAAGCAAAACTGGCACGTTAGATTAACACACTATATGCCCATCATCACTTTCGATCTATATTATAAATACCATGCTTTGTGGTCGAGCTAGTTAAAACTAAACATTTGTACATCAGTAATGTCTAATTAAAATTGCCTCGCTCCATAAATGGCACTCACACATGATAAAACATCACTCTCAACAGGCAACACACATCACTGCATGATTGGCATTACTCTTTATCATATTTGACATCAGATTCATCCTCCTCTGATGATGCTTCTTCTGAGGAGTCGCCCCAGTCGCATGAATCCTCCGAGTCTGTATCCCAAGACTCCATCTTTTGCTGTGAAAAGGTTTCTGCACACCACAGGGTGCGCAGCGATAAGCTGAAAATCTGAACCAGCACACTGCCCAGGGCAGCCCTCCAACAATAGACACGTCTGTAGTACTTCTGTATAAATCTCCAATCCAATTGTAAAGTTATCCACTCTAACACAGGCTAAAATATTACAGAAAGACAGGAAATTCTTCCAGGGATGTCCCATAGGCACATTAATTCAGGCCCCAGCTTTTCAAAAAAGGGAACAAAATCATATTGTGGATGAGTTTAATATCCCAGCAGAGAGCAAGCAAAAGTTAAACTAGTCTCTGTTCTAAATTTGGAAAGAGCGATTCAATTCAGTGGAAGCGCAAACAGTAACTGACAATCACTCTCTGTGTCTGATCTGAACTCAGACATATGGCAATCTATTTCAATGAGCTGAGGTGACAATTCCCTCCTCATGCTATGTCAACTCCCTCTGCCTTTCCTCGTCCAAACACACACTTGCGCAACACCCCAACACAACTACACACACACAAGCACGCGCTCGCACACGCACACTTTGCCACACTTTCTGCTGACCCTTTGGATAAAGGTTGCAGCTGGTGGGGTAACAACAAATTTTGAAGGGTGAGGACTACACAGGAGAAGTGAGCAGCATATTGGAAGGCAGTGTTTGTCAGGGGCAAAGGATATAGTAACAGAAGAGTATTGGAGCCCTCTGGCTAGTAGAGCACGTACAGTATTTCATTCACCTATGATAAGCTTCTATGACCTGCATCCATGCTCTTAACGCAATACTTTGGCAAACTTTACACCATGTGTTCTTCTGTTCACCCACAACAGCATTCAAAACCATTTACATAAGATCACTTGCTGAATTAATATCCAGGTTATTGGGTAAAAGAACAACAAATGTCCCACTTAAGATGAGGACACTGTGCAACTCCACAGTAGTTACCATTTATTATTTGACAGTGGGAAGTTGTTAAGCCTGTTACAGTGCATAATTTAGCTTAAGATGCATGTTCTCATACCACGGTGACTGATAAAATAAACTGCAAATTATGAGGTGAGAAGAGAAGAGAAGAGAAGAGAAGAGAAGAGAAGAGAAGAGAAGAGAAGAGAAGACATTTAATAGGTCATAAAGAGAAGCATAAGCACCCCTAATAAGACAGGTTTAAGCTGACAATTCACATCTCCAGAAGCTGAATAGGGAGTCAACTTGCACTTTTAAGAGCTGTTGAGGCACATATGCTTGTTATGTGCCAGCTGCAAATTTGTCAGTGCCAGCTTCAGTCACTTTTCAAAACCATCATCTCATCTACAACTTTACCTGCATCTATTACAAGAAGCACAAGCTACAGAAGCTCATTATTATTTCATGTCATAAGGACAAAGACAAAAATGCTTCTGAAATAGCAGATACATGTTTAAAATGTTGAGTAGTCATTATAATTAAAGAATGACAAGGACGAGGAACAACTTTACCTTTTACACTAACTAACAGAGTGGAGTGCAAAAGTATTAAAAACATTTTAACCATAACGTAGATATAATGTTCAGACATGAGGAATTCAAAATAAAATATTTTAGATTCTACTCTCCTTCTAGATCTGAAATGAAGTTAAAGCGTATTTGTGGTATTGACCATAAAAACAACCTTTGCATATAACGAGTAAACGGTTTTAATAGTATACATCAAGTTACTGTAAATGGTAGATTTGTATATTTAAACAGTGCTCTTTCTCTCTCTCTCTCTCTCTCTCTCTCTCTCTCTCTCTCGCACACACACAAATATATACAGGTATACTTTTCTCATGAATAATAATGAGCTACAGTTACAGTAGCACCCACAACCTGTTACATAAGTTAGTTTCTCATAAAAGGAAGTTTCTTACACCTGTCCCATGCTACTTGATTCTAGCTGAGCAAAACTAGTGAGCTTCTATGTGAAACACAATTGCTAAACAATCTCTGTCAGAATGATTCATTTGCACACTGCTGAGCCTAAGTCATTCACTAAGCCTCTGCACATGTTAATTGCAGCACAACAAAAAATGCATTGGAAAACAGACACGCACATACACAAGTATAGACGCACTAAAACAGCTGCACACTGTGTCTGGAATGTCCTTTGGACTCAAACAGAAGGGAGCCTGTGGTGTTGGTTTCCAATAGATGGTTGAAATAAAAGCTGGTAATTAAACAGTGATCTGGTGTCCCCGGAAGGGGGTTATGAAAATAACATACAGGCTTGGAAGTTGAGAGCAGGGTAGTAGCTACAGGCTGCAGTTAGGGAAACAAAGCTGGAGTCATGGCTGGGTCAAGAACAGGTGAGAGGCAGTAAGGTGGGACCAGAAAGCTGAGTATGAAACTTCACAGGTTGGTAATAAAGTACTTTAAGTAACATAACTGCAGAGTATGACCACTACCATATATACACTCACTGGCCAGTTTATTAGGTACACCTGTACCATTTAATGCAATCCAATACAAGCTTTGGGAGCATCATTTATGTAAATAGGGTGACAAAAACATTAGAAATACCTCTTAACACAATGCAATCCAATATGATTCTACTTTCCAATAAACATATATGAATTACACTATTGTGCAGGTGGACCAAAAAAAGTGTCCAGTGTATATTTCTCACATCCAATGTCTTTAGTTTATAAAAACTAAAATTGCTTTCAAAACACTTTTTTTTACTGGTTTAGTCATGTGCTTTTCTTTAAACTCCAACATTAAATATTTGTTGTGTTAGCAGGCTACTATCAAGTCTTGTGTGTTATGAGCAATTCTCAAGGACATTCCCTGTTCCCTTAAATGATATATTGATAAAGCAGGCTTGAAGCAGTTGTTCATTTTCATGCTTTCAAAAATCTAAAATCATGTGGTGTGTTTTATATGCATGCAAAATATGCTTAATTGTAGTTAAAAGTGAATGGCATGGTTAAAGAACATGCTATTAAAAGACAGGGAAAGAGAAGATTCACAACCACAAGTTTAAAAAACACACTGTTTTCAATGAGACCACCATGGTGGTGCATCAGAGATACTGTCTTATCAAATTCTAGCAGCAGTGACATCCAGCAAATGCGTTGAATAAAATCAGCTTTTGCATTGTTGATTTAAGTGACTTGGCATTGGTTGTTGGTCTGAGTATTTCAGAAACTGCTGACGGATTTTTAAGCACAACCATCTCTAGGGTTAACAGAGAATGAGAGACAATATCCAGTGAGTGGCAGTTCTCTGGATGAAAATGTCATGTTAATGCCAAAGTTCAGAGGAGAATTGGTTTGTGCAGATAGAAAGGCAACAGTAACCCAAATAATCATTTGTTATTCAGAACAAGGTGTGCAGAGGAGTATCCCTGAGGTAGCAAGAGACCACACCAGGTGTCACAAAACAGGAATTGGACCCTACAATTTGCATGCACTCTCCACAACTGGAAAATACAACATTGGAAAATGTTCCCTGCTCTGATGAGTCTCAAGTTCTTTGGCATAAACAACATGAAAGCATGGAACCATACTGCTTGTGAGAATGGTTCAGGCAGGGTGTTGTGCTAAATTGGTGTGAGGGATATTTTCTTGGCACACTTTGGGCCCCTTAGTACCAACTGAGCATTGTTTAAACACCCAGCCTACCTATGTGAGTATTGTTGCTGACCATGTCCATCCCTTTATGACCACAGTGTACTCATCTGATGATTACTTCTAGGATAATGTTCCATGTTACAAAGCTAAAATCTTTGTAACGTGGTCTCCTGAGCAGTTTGCTGAGTTTAATGTACTCAAGTGGCCTCCAGCAGCCACCAAATCTGCACTTTTGGTATGTTGTGGAATGAGAGAACGCATCATGGGTGTGCAGCTGACAAATCTGTAGCAACTGAGTGATGTCATCCTCAAATTTATATGAACATATTTACCACATTTAATGGCAATTTAGCAAAAATGTGAACTTCAGAGTGGCACTAGAGAAAGATACTAAATTCCTGGTCATTCATGAGCTGTAGTTTCAAACTAAATTATTGATCCCTGTGGGGAAATCGTTGCAGAGCTGCAAATAAATTATGGTGCTACTACATGGTTTCAGTGTCTTGTCCGAGGACACTTACAACAGACAAGTTGCCAGGAGGAACAAGGAGTCAAAACACCACTCCTCGGGTTCATGGACAACTGCTGTACCAACTAAGTTACTGCCTCCCCTAACTTACGAGGCTGCATTAATTTTCCAGTTAACTTGTAAAAAACCTGCCGCAAAAAATAAAGCTGCTGGGCAGTGATGTCTGTTGAACCTAATTAGACTCCTTTTCATTTCCTCCTTGGTACTAATGGCAACACACCCTCACCCTCTAAGAGCTATTGTTGGTCTGAAGATTGTCTGACACCCAACACATTTCTGTCACTGACATCACACTTTTTTCTCTTAAGTGTCTCTACTGGAACAACCCCACAAACATACACACACAGACATGCAAACTACACCCAGGAGAGGCAGTTGGGGTACCAGGGTACATACTGTCTGTGCTCTTGAAGGTTTGACACCTCAAATGAAAATTCACACTTAAACACAATGAGGGGAATGTGACATCAGATATGTTGCTGGCTACGTCAAAACAGCAGCTTTAATCTGGACATCTTTTCCTGGATGAGATACACATATACTATAGTACTCATTCATGTCATACAAAACCATTTAAAGAAAAACATCACACATAAGCACTCACATGAGCTCTAACACACCATCATGGCCGCCAGAAGAAAAGACTGATTTGTAAATATGTTGTTCTCAAACATCAAAGCCAGCGTCTTCAGATGGACAGAGTAGCCTTTGAGTAAGGGCTATTGAGTTTCATATGCAAGGACACACACGGTTAACTTCTAATTAGAAAGATGGCTGCTGTAGAAGAGCTCTCTGATCAAAAGCCTGGTTCCAAGATGGCCAGCATCTCAATCATTTAAATTTACAAGACATGCTTGACCATCAAAGGTATAGTTAAATAGGCTTTGCTCACTCAAGACACTCAAAGACAAAAGGGGTTCATGACAACAGATGGTGACAACAGTAAGCAAACCCTAAGGTAGGAAGAACATAGCGTTCTCGTAGGTTGTAGGCAAAATATGGATATTTTCAAAGCATGAGATGTTCTGGAGGGTGCTTGGCGAGCTTTTCAAATTTTCGCAATATTTAAAATATTGTTCTGGTGAACGCTATAGATGTAATGTCAAAAATATATTGATGCATTTAAGAATATATCTGATCATATAGTATATACATGTATATGTACATGCAACATGAATAGTATAACACATTACTATTGTTGTGGTCTTCCTTTCATGTAATTTCAACAGTACTTACAAGAAATCACTGAACAGTTCCACATAAAATGAGCACAGCTGCTAAAGCCATTATAAGTTACTACTTTGTGTCATGCTCTCTTTCATCAAACAGCTAATTTGTATGTCTCAGTCTAAATTGGAACAGCCTACTCCTCTCACTGTCAAGATATCAAGCGCCCTGCACCTCACATATCCTGCATGCATTTTAATGCTCAACTTTTATATCATGCAGTCATTATCTTCAACATATGGGGAAAGCCCAACCATCTGTGCAAATCCATCTGTTGAACTGGACGTCATACACAGCATCCAGACTGTTCCTTTGAAAAGAAAACTGGGTGATAGCATGCTTTTCAAGGCGACATTTATTTTTCACAGGATACTGCTTTGTTCAACTTTGATTTATTTGTGTTTAATGTATGCTCTCGAGGTTTGACAAACGCTTCAGAGCTGATGTGAGGAGGTTTTCACATTCGGTGACCACAAGATGGCAACCTCTCCATTTTTTTCATATCCATAGTACGTGCTTAGCTCATATAGGCACATAAATGTGTGCACATGACTGCAAATGTTCCCTATTTCTACCTGATCCCTCACAGACATAACAAATTATTTTCTAAGTCTACCCTACTACTGTTGTAACAACAGATCCAAGTCCATGGAAGTGCACAGTTATGACAAGACAAACAAGAGGATAAAAATACCACATCGGGACACTGGTCTTTCATGCCAGAAGCCATATAAAATATCTTTATTACACTTAAGTGTTCTTTAAGTGAAAGTATTTGATCTCTTATATGGCAACGAAGGTTAGCAGTAGCCATGAATCACTTCATTTCTACATATATACATACTACATACATTTCATAATATATAGAGCCTGATAAATTCAAACTTCAATTCAAAAAGCCTCAGAACATCATTACATCTAGGATACACGTTCCTGGCACAGGTTTACATAGATATTTGCACTGATGGGGACTGTGCATGGCTGCTTTATGTTCGCTTATTACATGCTTATCTCTACTGACAAGGGTTGCTGTTTGAGTAAAAGCAACTATGCTCACATATTTCACCACAGATGTTCATAAAAGACAAACAAAAAAGAGTGACAAATCATTATTACAGCCAAGGACAGACAGGAGGTGTCCTTGATATTCTGATGCTTTGACAACAAATGAAAAAAAAAAAAAAGAAATTTAAGACTGACATAGATAATATCGTCGAAATGCAACGAGTCTTCAGCAAAAACACTGTATGACTGGAAAACACAAAAGACCACTCACAATGACTTTTCATCTGTGTAGTTTCTTTTCTGTGCGACACAGCTGTGTGCAAAATATAGCAGAGACACTGTCACTTGTCACTATCGACTTTTTTCTTTTGATTTGGGAAAAAATCAGTAATTGTGATTTCATTTGTATTTTCTGCAAAAAAGGTTGGAAGCAAAATATCTGGATGTTTGAAAAAGCATGCAGTTTATATGGTATCATCTAGGAAGACGGTTATTGCATGTTGAGTTGCTGAAAAATCAAATATGATAAAAAAAAAGACCTATTCTTTTTTTCTACTGAAACTTAACAATCTTTCTTTGGTTCAGAGATAGAATGTTGTGTCACAGAATGTGTCTGGAATAGCTACGGTAAATTAGGATTGAAACTGTGTAACATGTGCCTGGTTTTAAGCATTACCAAACATTTAGCAAGTTATCACGCCTGTCAAGAAGAGTGACTGGTAGAGAAAATAAGAACAGATAAGTGCTGGAGGCTGATAGCAAATTAGAAAGAATAAATGCATATAAGGCGTAAGAGGAAGGATATTAAAGGCAGGTCGTGAGAGAAAATTAGAAGGCAAGCGGGCAACAGTGAAAGAGACAGAAATGGGAGAATAGAAGATTTAAATTGGAAGAGGCAGTGTTATTAGGAATAATCTTACCCTTGCAGTGCTTTTTCTCCAAACCAGTCGCCTTTTCCTAGGCTGCGCAGGTAGACAGGCTCGCCATTGGGCATGTCTTCCCTTGTCACATTAACCTGGCAAAAGAACAGAAATGTAGGAGGAGGAGAGTTAAAGACAAGAGTAGCGCGACAGGGAGGAAGATGGAACAGAAGTGAAGACAGGACAGAAGACAACAGTATGAAGATGTGTGGCAAGTAAAAGAGTTATCCCTGTGAGTTTTGTTTCAGAGAGAGAGATAACGTTTCATTTACAAAACATTCAACACAAATTGACTGAAATTGAGATACTCTCTCAATATGGGATGTGAGCAACACGATTTACACACATGGGAGAGGCACTGGTGTGACAGATATCTCTGTGAATGAGCAGTCTGTTACAAACAGGTGGATCGAGGAGGTGCCGATGACCACTTCATTAGCCAGATGACATGTGAGTGGCGGCACTGTGTTGTCCACTAGATTTTACAAATTAAAGCGATGGCACTTGAGTAGATTTTAGAGGAAGTGAATGGAGATAGGCATTTTGCCTAATGAAGGATTTTGTCTTTATTCAATTGTGAGTTCTGCACAGGTGTAGCTGTGGATCTAGTAATGATGTCTACACCTCGAGTGACAGTTCAATTTTTCATGATTTAATATGTTGAAGTAGGAGCAGAAAAAGAAGCAAAATAAGGAAAGTAGGAGAAATTAGAGAAGGTAAAGGGTGTAGGTCAAAGGGTGGAATGTGTGTATGTTTAAGACACCCGAACTTGGTGGAACATCTTCTTGACACAGTGCGCTGTCTGCAGTATAGATGGAAACAAAGTGAGAGATGTGGAAATAACCAACCAGAAAGGTCAGGAGTGCATGTGCGCATCCATGCCCATGAAACGTGTTTGTGTGTGTGATGTAGCTGTGCTGGCATTGTGGACTGGGTTGGGGTCAAAAGAGGGTAAAAACAATAAGGTATCTTCATTCTTCACAATGACAATTAAGGTACATCCTGGTCCGATGGACTGCTGTTTACAGTCATGAGAAATGAGGGGGAAATTTAATTACCAACACTTATATACAATTTCCAGCTTTGGACATCTTTGGTAAGCCATGTTTATATTTTGTTAACTACAGTGTGTTAAATCCACCTTCTGTGGTTTAAATAGACTGATTTAAGATACTGAGAGTTGTTGCTGAGACATGTACATAACGACGATGAGGAAGAGAAGGAGCATGAACATGTGAAGGTGAAAAAGCGTAAAAAGGACAAGTAGGAGATGTTGTAGGGAAAAGAGGACAAAGAAATTGAGGATGGTGAGCATGGAGAAAATGGGGAGGAAAAGTAGTACTCATCTAGGAATCAAAACATGTTAACAACACAAGCACATGAAAGCCCTCCAATGGTGTTGATGGATAGAACAGTGTGTCATCTGTGCCCAGCACAAAAGCCAGCACTGATGACAGAAAGGTGAAATGAAAGTAAGTCCATTCTCCTTTCTGGTGCTCCCCTTGCTGCTGTAAGATGACAGACGTGAGGCCTCTCTCGCCTACTTCAAGATGATGGATAAGAGCCAACTTCCACCCAGAAATACTACCATTTGGCTTCAAGGATAGATGTATTTTGCTGTGTGTGGCAGTATACACTGCGTTGTGATAGCAGTGATTATTTTGGTGGTAAGGTAGGGGCAGTGTCCTCACCTTTCCTTTACTGATGATGAAGAAGGTGTCTCCTCTGGCCCCCTGTCTGATGATGTACTCTCCATCTTCATAGTGTGTCTAAGAGAAGAGAAGAGAAGAGAAGAGCAGAGAAGAGAAGAGAAGCATTATTTAGGAACATTGTGATTCTTTTGTCTCCTTTCTCACATTGGGACTGAGACGTTCTCAGCAGAGACAAAAAGGTGCTCTTG
>OMLM01006589.1:20995-35324 GCA_900302695.1 Helostoma temminkii | reverse complement strand
AGAAGGTGTCTCCTCTGGCCCCCTGTCTGATGATGTACTCTCCATCTTCATAGTGTGTCTAAGAGAAGAGAAGAGAAGAGAAGAGAAGAGAAGAGAAGAGCAGAGAAGAGAAGAGAAGAGAAGAGAAGAGAAGAGAAGAGAAGAGAAGAGAAGAGAAGAGAAGAGAAGAGAAGAGAAGAGAAGCATTATTTAGGAACATTGTGATTCTTTTGTCTCCTTTCTCACATTGGGACTGAGACGTTCTCAGCAGAGACAAAAAGGTGCTCTTGAGGAGAAATAAGGCTGAAATGGGTGCAGTGAGATAAATCACAATTAGATGCATTATCTTGTTAATACCACAATCTGCCAAGCAAGGTGTTTCTCTGCCTTCCACCCACTGCTTGCTTAGTTCTATGACCTTGAATGTGAATAAGCAAGTGAAGAAAATTAATGAACATATGAATGCTACTGTAACCATTCACTAGGGCATTCATTAAGGCAAACAGAGCTTATTTTTAATAGCAAAATTAGTACAGGATATCCATCCATCAATACATTTTCTATAGCCTGTAATACTGTTTAGGGCTGTGGGTGCTGGAACCCATACCAGCATAGAGTAAGTCATGCTCTGGCCTTGTGGTGGTAACACAAATTTAACACATAGAAGGAAATCCACTTTAACATTTAGTGCCGAATGTAACTTTGAGTAATGGTAAATGGACTGGACTTATATAACAGGCACTACTCTTTACAGTTTGCCTCTTATTCATCCACTCACACTTACATAGCAACCTGGGGTCTGTGTCTTGCTCAAGGACACTTCGACACATGGACAGGAAGAGGAGGGACATTACTTAATGTGATGTGACAAACCACCACCATCTACAAAACTGCATATCGTGTTATGTCATGATGTAGAAAACAATAGCACAAGAGGTCACTGACAGACCACTGGATAACATGCATCAGTTTTTGTTTTTCATAATAGAAGTTGTGGTGGGGTTTCACTTTCCCATCAAAACACACAATATCCAAGTCTAGACCGTGGCCAGAGCTCAAAATCTTCTGTGAGATCATAAGCAGATTACACCCTGCATTTGGTATGTGCAAGGCCTTTATTATCACACAATTTCAGTTGGGAAAAGGACCTTACATCACTTCAGTTACTTTATATTAAATCACACTGAGTGATGTGTGTATGATTCATATCTGTTGCCTCTTAGAACATGAGCTTCCAGTTTTTAGAAAGTTGCAGTAGTAATGTTTAGATCAGGTTCATTTATATAAAAAAGTTCCTTGATATCAATTGTCTTCTAGGAGACATTTGTAGCTTTAAAATAAGTCAAGTCAATCACAGACCAAAGTTGAGGACACGACACGTTATAGAAGTTTATAAACCATTACATTCTCAATGAGTCTGCTGTTTATTGATGAGACAGCACAGAAATAAAATGAAGAAGCTGTTAAGAGGGCTACTTGAAGCTGTTATTTCAGTGTTACCTCAAAGCACGGTTTTGTCTATCAAAGCTGTTGAATGCAAATCCAATAAACTTCCCAACACTAATAGCTTCCTCAGCCAATAATGCGAACACATTAACCAGAGTGCCTTCATATAAATGTTTAGCATGCCATGCAAACATCTAATTTTACAACGCTGCCATTATTATCAGCTGTGTCCCTTCTCTGTTGTGACACCACCACCCACACTAAGTGATCATTAATTTAATTGCCTGCAAAATAGTTTGCAGCTTTCAAATGGGCCTGGTCAAAGAGCATTTGATCACAGTGACATGAGGGTTGTTTGATAATCGTGACACAGACATCTTAACAAGATATTTCTCAGAAGTTATACATGAGGGATGTGCAGGACTCAATTATACTTCCCCCAAATCCTCAAAATTCACAAGTTTTTGATACTAAATTTGTTTGCTATTATTGCACAAAGTTCCCTTTCACTTTGCAGTTTTCATTTCAGCCTCTGACATCATATTTCTGTAGATGGCGTAGCTTGCTGCCTCCTTCAGCCAATGTTATTTTTCCCCAAACCTCCTTGTTTTTCTTTATGGGGTTGTCCTTCTCTATAAAGATTATGTGTAAGTCTAAAGATTTATTTTTGGTTGTCCTGTCTGTCAGTATCTTGCGTTGTATCATTATTGAACCTTTAACCCTAAATGGTAATATTGTCGCCAGTTTTATTTAATAATGTAACTTGTTCCTGACCAAGTTACCCAATGATAACTTTACTGTACTGTAATGTTAACAGAAACATACGTAGCTAGCGTTAACTTAGTTTCCAGTTTTGCCGAATAGCTATAGCTAACAGACTAATGTTAGCTAATGCTAATGCTAACTCCACACAATGTCAATGTTCTGTTAAGTCACTTAGTAATAACATTACAAAATGTAGCCATCTAACATGGCAGCAATTAATTGCAGGTTTAAAATGTGCATGCAGGTTCCTAAAAGTAAGAATTACCTAGACACAACACATTTTCAGAGTGCCTGCTTGGAAGTTCCTTTATGTTTGTAGTGTACTGAAGAATTAATGCATTTAAAACAAATTTTAATTTGCTATTTTTGCAGGCTACATAACTAGAAATCCAACCATTTCATTGTAAATTCACTTGGAAATTGAAATTAGTTTTAATTAATGTCTGTTTTTTTTTTTTTACACAGACGATTACACTCTATGGGGGCACTGTACACATAAATACAATGACACTGAATAATCTAAAAAAAGTAACCAAAGACCATATTCAAATGCAGTTTGACACATTAGCAGCAAATATGAAAAGTGTAAATGAGAATGTGTTTGAGAATGTGCATAATTAATTTATAAAGGAGAACACATAAAGCAAAGCAGTACGCAGATATGTGGAAATATGATATTCAGACACATTTTAAAATGCATAGACACAGAAAAAATATAATGTAAAATTGCAATTAAAAAAACAGAGAGGTGTTTCTGAAAATATAATTTAGTTAAACATCACCACAGTGAACATGTACTAAAGATCAACAATTGCTTGGAATCCCAACTATGAATACGTTGTTTCCATAAATCACCTGCTTTGAGTGCCATTCTCCCTCCATCAATGCCATAAAAGAAAATGAATGTATTGAAATCTATTTAGTTGTGTATAGTGGTCATGGTTTGGTCTCGGCCTTGACACTTACCTCCTCGAGAACATCGGCAAGCTTGCTTAGAATATCTTCCTGCAGGTCGTGAAATGTAGGGACACTGCAGGAAAAAGAAAAGAAAGGGCTCTTATGTAGCTTCATAAATATATTAGTGATTCACACTTGTAAGCTGTCAGATGAAAGAGATGTAGAAAGCTGTGTTGGCTTGAAAGCCGTTGATCATTTTTAAGCTGATCTGTGAAATAAATGAAAAGTGAATAACATAAACCCAGGCAACAAGAACATATAGAATCTATATTATTCTGCTTTGAGTGTTTGCCTGCATAGCAAATTACTGTATGCACATATAAATATTTCAGTATACACTGGGAAACATGTCTAGTTACACAGCAAGACATCAGATCTTAAGGTTGAATACACCCAAATGAGGCTCTAATGTTTTTTCCTTTTGCTTCCCGGTGCTCTCAGTGAACACTATCGGTCTCTTATCAAGCCTACTAAATAAAACTGGCCCAATGTTTATCAAGAAGGGGGAAAAATAACCCCTGTTGGTGAACAAAGGGCTTATCTCTCCAAATCATCTCTCTCGCTTTCTCTCTGTTTCATCTGCTACCCTCAGCCCCCCTCATTTTCCATGCTTTATTACAGTAATCTGAACCATCTTGATTCAGCCCCCAATCCAGACTCTAGCCACTGTGCTGATCCTTGTGTTGCTTTCTCAACAGAGGCATTAGCCAACCAGCTAGACAGACAATGGATGAGCCATGTCTGCACGAGACGTGCAGAGTTTCAATCCTCGAGCAGTGAAGCGCAAACAAAAAGTCTCTGTTGTAGTAAATTTCCAGTCCTACACCTTAATTGTTACAGCAAATTAATTCATTATAATCGCAGCCAAGTGCAGATTGTACTGATGCAGTCTTTTTGATTATTGTAACCAATTAAACATCATTACACTCAGTGCACCCTGTAATTGGGAGTAAGGCTTAAAAGATTTTTTTATTAAATTCCACGGTGATTTCAAACAACTAGAAAAACAAGTACAAATGAATACTTATTTGATGAAGTGGTTTGTTGAATGCTTTCCTATGCTCATTTATCATTGCTTTTCTCAAACAGCTGGGCAGATAACTGTCCTTTATTCTCTGCCTCATGGCTAGACTTTTATCTAAAGTGAAAGGGGACAGAGGGTCAAGTAATACCCAACATATCTCACAAGTATCAATCCACAGCAATTTAACTTACTGTTCCTGGAGCAACGTGCGAGAGTAATTTAAAACACAAGCACTCGCACATCCTGTTTGTAATGCAATGTGGTATTTCCCTGTCAGTTTTTCATTTGTGTTCATCCTTGACAATTTGTGAAAGCAAATACATAATTCGGAAGCAGCTAAGCAGAGAGGTAGAAAATGTACAGGGCCCGGTATGTGTTCCTTCCTATGCTACAACCTTCTTATTAGATTTGCTTCCAGGAAACAAAAATGTAATCGCCATATTTTGAATTAAAGCATGTTATTATTAATCTCTGATTTTTACCTTCAACATCCCCTTTATAAACACACAGAGTGAGTCCAAACCAAGCAATACATAGATCTGTTAAATATTTACATATCTGTTGGACTGTTATGTAAGAGCTCCTGAGAGGCAAGAGCTGCCAAAAAGCATATGCTCACATTCTCAGGAAAGAGATAGGAAGTCTTTTGTGTCTTTTTTTAGCCAAGGCCACCACTAAAATAGATTCGGTCTTAGACAGAAAAGTCATATTTATAGTAAGTGTTTCCTATCTGATCTGAAATCTATTTTTGGCACTGTATGCATAAAGGTCTGGTGAAAGGGATCAAGGAGTCAAGTGGCTTCTTTACCAGAAACGAAAACATTTGACATTACGTTGTTGTAAAGTTGTTTTTTCATTTATTTCTTATTTTCTTGACTGGTAATCGAAATAGTATTTGTCATCTCTTATTTACAGAAACAGAAGAAAAACAGCAATATATTATATAGTAGTGCAACAAGATTTTGATCTAAGTGAAATGATGGAAATGAATCACAGATTACATCTTATCTGCTATGACCAATAAATGTGTTCTGTTCCTGTATTTCTCTCTCACAGGTTTTTTTATATCCATCCACCTGCATTAAAACAGTTCTGTCAAATAGTAAAAGAGCCTGACAATGTTTACAACTTTGAATGTTAATGAACAGTTACTCCTTTAACATAAAAGTTAAACACTGACACATGCAAGTGTTTGGACATCTACTTATTTAATATGTTATCTGCTTTACCTGATTTGGACTGGTAAGGTAGGTAAACCACTGTTATTAGGAACTATGACAGCTACAGGCTTGATATTGTAGAGCCACAGGCTGTCTCTTAACTGACTGAGAATCTGAAAATTAAGCTGATGCCTACAAAGCCGGGGAGGGTATTAAAAGATACTGAAGTGCTTCCAGCTTGAAATTTCTAAATAGCTATTAGGACATATCAGTTATGGAGCGATGTGGGAGACAAGATTTGGAAAAACAAGAGAAGTCTCAGATAAAATTGCACATGAACATACTTTGGGGTTTTGTAGCAGGTATTGATACAGAAAAGGGAAGAATGGGTTCTGAAAAAAAGGCAAATGTAAAGTCTAGAATATGAAACGGTTGTTTCGACAACAGGTCAGTGAAAAACTGTTTGTAGACCATGACAAAGGAAGAACTACTAAGGACTGACTTTAGTGTGATGCCCAAGCTTTTGTATGTTCTTTTTTCTTTCAGTTTTCAGTTCATCAAATAAAAGATAACTGTATAAACATTTCATGTTTGTTTGCTGCTGGGGTTGTATTTACTTCTTTTCACTTCTAAATTTTACAAAATATGTAAATTGCCTAGGTGTGCCCAACTTTTAAATACAGTGCTGTACAGTGCCCCTTTTCTGATTTCTTTCGTCACAATGAAGATTCAGATTATCAAACAAATTTTAGTATTACAGAAAGATAACCCACATAAATACAAAATACAGTTTTTAAATGATGATTTCATTTATTAAGGAAAAAAAATATTGAAACTTGCCTGGCCCTATGTAAAAAAATTAGGTATCAGGTATCAGGTCATTGTCCTACTGCAAAACCCAAGTGCACTTGAGCTTGAGGTCACATAGTGATGACCAGACATTCTCCATCATGATTTTCTGGTAGAGAGCAGAATTAATGGAAATGTGTTTGTTTTATGCCAGAATTAATGGGATGCACATCCTTCAAAAAGATGTTCATCAGTCCACAGAATATTTGCTCAAAAGTCTCAAATATGAGACAAGCCTTTATGGGTTGTTTTGGTCAGAACTGGCTTTTGCCTTGGATGCCATTTAGTCTAGTTTCTTTTTTAATGCCGAATCATGAACACTGACCCTAACTGAGGCAAGTGAGGCCTGCAGTTCTTTAGATGGGTTCTTTTATGGCCTCTTGGATCAGTCGTTGTTATGCTCTTGGAGTAATTTTGGTAGGGCGGTCACTCCTGGAAAGATTTGGTTCGCTGGAGTCCCATAGCCTTAGAAATGGCTTTGGTACCCTTTCCAGACTCATACATGTCAATTACTTAAGCTTAATGCAGCATAATGTGTTGCTTTTTGAGATCTTTTAGTGTGCTTCACATTTTCAGACAGCTTCTATTTAAGTAATATCTTTATCCAACGGGTCTGGCAGTGATCAGGCCTGGTTGTGGCAAGTAAAATTGAACTCAGCTTTCCAAAAATTGTGGTTAATCGCATTGCATTCATGATTTACTTTTTCACATAAGGCCACTGTACTGTACAGCATGTGATATGTAAAACAGTGCATGTGTGAAAAAATGAAATAGGAACAATTATGGAATCTAGGCTGAAGGAAATTCACGTGAAAGTGGAGTGGGGAATGTAATGTAGGGAAGATGTGACATAACTTTCATAATTGGCTTGATGAAGGCTAAAGTGGATGGCAGAAAAA
Source organism: Helostoma temminkii (assembly GCA_900302695.1). Lineage (NCBI taxonomy): Eukaryota > Metazoa > Chordata > Actinopteri > Anabantiformes > Helostomatidae > Helostoma > Helostoma temminkii. The sequence continues at coordinate 28,245 of OMLM01006589.1, read as the reverse complement.
CAGGAAGGCTGAACAGAGATAGGGAGTGAGGGAGATTTAGGCTGTAATTGCATCTCATGCATCTTAATCACTGCACATTGCCTTCCCTCTGTCTTTTGATGAGTCTTTCTTTTATCCTATATTCCATGTAGCCCCCACCCCAGCAAAGAGTCTGCAACCCTTTTAAGTGATAATAGGCTTCTCTATAGAGAACTGGTTAGGATATAAGGTTCTCTGATATTAATAATTAAAAAAATATGATAAAAGTGTAGGCCATATTTTCAGTAGGATAAATGGCATTTTCAGAAATTAACACTGAGTCATACAATTTTAGGGAAGTAAGGAATCTTCTGAAAAACAGCTTGGACATTAATTTTGTTAATTCATTCAGTGAATTTCAGATCAAAGCCCAATTCAGGCCATTTGTCTGTCATGTGAATATTTACCCTGGTTCCTCACCTTTTCAGAAACTCCATATATTCTGTGTGCTTGATGAGGCCTGTCCTCATCATGATTGTCTGAAAACATTGTCGGTCGATGGCCCACAGCTTCACATTTGTTAGAGCTGGGAAAGAAGAAACACATAAGCAATGTCATAAAAGAAAATGTACTCTCTTGTACAATCAGAATGAAATTCATATAGTAAACAACACATTTATGCTTTCTCCATGCACAATATGAATATAATGAATATTATAAACACTTAAAAGTATCTTAGAATCATAGTCATGTCCTGGTGATATGCATGAGTGGATTTAATGTAATAACCTACTGAAATTTCTGTTTAGAGAGTAGGGTGGGAAACCTGTGAACCTTTAGGTTAAGTTATTCTTTTAGTGGCTGTAAAAATATGTCCTCTGTAGCTGCTCATCAGAGGGAGAGGGAGGGAGTATTTTGAACAGTTACTCAGCAGTTGAAGTTAATTGGTATTTTCAAAATACCCTGCATGGATTTCTTGCTTCAAGTCATGCTACAGCGTTTTAATTGGTTTAAGGACAGGCGTCTGTGTTGACAATGACAACATTTTTTTAAGCCCTTAAGTTACTGTGTTAAAGGCAATTTTGACAACAGTTATGTTACATTTCAAATCATAAGCTGCTGTCTTTATTTTTTGTTCTGTATTGTTTCCTGGGATAATTTGGCATTAATTGTCCCCCTGTGACTGCAATTTATACTGACACTGAGGCACAACATGACAGCCTCTACCTACAAAGTGGACTGAGGTTAAAGTGTTTGTATTCTATGTGCACGTAAATATAGCATTTTGTACACAAAGCATTGTACCCTAGTGCATTCAAGTGGTCTGACACAAATGTGAAACAGGCAGCAATACTACTGTGTTTAGAGAGCAGTGTTTTCCCCTTTGTTTTTCCATGGACAAATTCATGTTTGACAATTTGTAATGGACACATAACACAGCTAGAGGTGCAAGAGATGCCCAGTATGAATCACTCTTATTCTGCATTTATGTGACACCTTTTTTAATAATGTACAGTTCTCTTACAGCTGTAGAATACAAAATCCTACAAACTTCTTTTTTTACTTTACTTTTTATGCCTGTTGACTGATGTTGGCACGTGTGTTTTAAAATTCCTTTTCTTGCCATTGTCAGAGTTTTGAGCCTCAGTGGTGCCTTCTCTGAGGTCCTCTATAGTCACTTTTAATCAGAATATGTTTTCCCTTGACAGATCTCTGTTGTAAGGAGCAGACTCTGTTGGAAACCAGGCCATGTGGGTTTTCATCAGAGCAATGGACCTCTAACCCACAACTGAATGTCATTTTGTTTCTCCATTCAAACCCATTTCACAGAAGAAATTGGGTTTTGGGGGCAGAAGCTGAATTACAGCATATCAGAACTACATAATTCATACAACTGAGCTACATTGTTCAGTGACTTAAAATTCAGTGTGTCACTTTGCTAATAGCAGTTTATGATAATTATTACAAAACCTGTGGTGAGTCTCACAATTGGCAGCATCATCGTCCTCTGCAAGAGAGGCTCTTATTTTGACTTCAGTGCTTCAGTTGTGCAGTGGTGCAGCTGACAGTGAGGAATAATAAGAAAGAAGATAGAGAAAATCTACAGTCTGACCCCAAAACCGATCTGGAGATCCCAGAGGAGCTTTTTGGCCACAGAGACATGTAGTAATATTAGACACAAAACATCAGATAAGAATCTACTTGATATTATGTGTGAGTATGTATGTCTGTTGCTAGAGCTTTTCATTATCCCAGTGTGACACTTCTTCATAGAGCTTTAAAGAAAAAAAAAACATCTAGTTTACATAATAATGGTGTATTTTCTTATTGATTACAGAAAAATTATTAATTTGCAACCTCAACTTTCATAGTGCAGGCTTAGCAACAGGCTTCCCTACAACTGATGCGGAATCAGCGTTTCACTTCAGGGGGATGACTTTCTGGGCTGTGCTCGCAATTACTTTGGCATTCCTGAATAGTACTTGACTTAGTACTGTAAATGTGCTGCCTAGTGACTCACACACAGTACATCAATTTTTGTTCATGACCTTGTGAGACACTCATAAGAGCGAGAATATTTTTATACAGATTGAAAAAGTCTGCCAGCAGAACATACTGTTAGATTTTAGAGTAAAGTTTGGTTCAGCATTACAACTAGGGTAGACCACAAGTTTAGCAACTGTTGAGTGTTATTGTTGAATCTGAAATGTTCACTGATAATCACCAGATTATTATTCAATGATCTGGTAAATGCTAGTAAGGTAAATATGCTGCATGAACACTGATGTACACAAAAATGGGAAGCGATGCTTGTACTCTGCGTATATTAAACACGTGCTGTACATAGACATACATGATTGAGTGATGCATTCACACAGATATCAGAAATCTTTCTCTCTACAGACCAACAGTTTGGCAGCACTTAAAATAGGACCAAACCACAGGAGAAATGTCCTCATTACACAGCCTGACACTGTTTTTACTTAGAAACACTTTCTTGGAACAGGAACCCCAGAATGCACATAGAAATGTATACAGACACAGATGTCTGGATACACAGAGGCACACATATTCATAAGCATGCACAGAGTAATACACAAAAGTTAATTTCAAAGCTTGTGTGTGTATGATAAAAACACACACATGCTGCTATGTGCACGTACACGTATAATCATAAATAAATACCAAGATAAAAATGGAAAAGTATACACAGTGAAATTGGTACAGTTGACTGCAACACTGATGCCGGAGAAAAACACATTTGTTCCACAGTATGATAGTATATTTTTTCTTCTCCTTACAAGCCTTCCAATGGCATTATTCATACAAAAGAGAAACCATATCTAGCTGTAGTTATGGCTTATCTTATCAGAAAATTTCTGGAGGGATGATGTGGGAAAATGTTGGGGACAAATTACTCCACAACACACTGTAGACCCAACAAACCAGGTATATGGAGTTAGATCTTGAGAAATTGTTAGAGCAGCCTTATAATTTGACCCCTGAGCCACATGAGTGGGAGGTTAGATATCATTGCTCACTATGGAATGTGCAATGCTCTGTTTTGGCAGAAAGTGGGAGTATAGGGCACTGGGAAATAAGTTATGTAGGAAGCCTACAGCACACCACAGTAGGTAAACGTATTATTCGGCAGCTTGCCTAAATTGCAGTGAGACTCAGGGAGCTAGTTATCCTGTATTGAGAGTGCAGATGCATGTTTTAATGCCCATGTGTCAACCACTTGCTTCCCAGTTTTCTAGTTACACAGAAGATGCCAGGCAGTGCTTGGAAGATACAATGATGTTGTCTTAAAAGGTATTAAAGAATTGGTGGTGTGTGTTGTTCCAGTAGTAGGATCACTGGGACATGACTGGTGGACTGTACAGTAAATGCATGAAATGTAAAACCCACAAGTGTATGCTGTATGGGAAAAAAAAACAATTAAGCAGTTTGTTGCAATCCAAAAGAGGCCTGACAGTAAGTTCTACCTTTGGGAGGATTGGACTAGAGTAGAGGCGGGTTGCTCCAGAAAACACTTTATTGTTGTTGCGTCCACTTAATGTATTGCACATACAGTAGGTGATGTTCACTAGATTAACTCAGTGTTAATTCACCTTAAGCCATAATCATATATGTGACTGGGATCATTTGTTGAAGTTCTGTTTCATGTGTTTTAGTTTAGCGGTGGTGAATGAAAAAAAGGCTTCATTTGCATCATGTAAAGACTAAAAAGAATAAAGTGCACCAACCTGTGTGGACTTGTTTAGAACATAACAGGTGCTGGATGCCATATGTAAAATGCCACTGCTGTGTGTTGAACTATATTTTTTACCTCAAATATGACATTATGATAAATAATAATCAGATAGTAGGGTTTTTGTATGTTTTAATATGTCTATTTGATACAATAGATCAATAGCATTTAATGTAAATGCTGCCAAAAATGGGTAGGTCGCTTCCTTGGCAGTTCAGGCTTCAAAAATGAGTATCTGTGTTTAAGGCTGTGGAAAACATTTAGAAATGATATACAAGTGCGCGTCAGGAAACGGCACGTATGCAGTGGGAGGAGTCATTGATTTGGTTCAGTCATAAATCATTGTAATTGTATTTTAGCCTGGGGTGTTATGCAAATGCTCCATGTGTGTTTGCTCTTCTAATCTAATTTTTTCTCTGTAAATTTAATAAATATAGGATGAGGTCAGCTGCATTTCTTCTCTTTACTCTGGTAATGACATTTTGCAGCAGGAGTTTGGAAACACTGAAACTCTGTCCATTACTATGACTGTAACTGTGATTTCTGTTGTGAGTGCAACAAGTGTTCTTGATGTTAGAAATGACTCAAAATAGTCTGCATCTGGTCCATGAAGATTCAGCTGAAGCATAAAGCGCTGCTGAAAATCCACTTTCTAATAGCACCATAAGGCTACATGAAATAGGTACTTAAATATAAGAATTGGCCAGCATCTCATGCGAGTGTGAAAAGAAAGTTGATGACAAGGGCTATATTAGTATTAATACAGTTTCATGTGCTACACCATATGCATCCCTGTGTTTGTAGTTTTTGACAGAAAATAATTTGTAAAATAAACTTCCACTCTCTCTCTTTCCACACTGCCTCACAGATGCGGGGAAATCTGACTTTATTATCTGCTTACTGTTGTGCACTATAGGTTAATTTTCTAGAGAAAAAACAGATTCACACAGCACTGTATATTTTTCATGGCTCCCATTTCCCACTTCTACAGTGTAATCAAATTATTGTCACACAGCAAAGACAATGTGTCAAAAAACCTTAGAAATATTAATCACCGTGTCTTTGGTGCTATGTATGTTATTACGATGTGCTCAACTGTGAATTATCATTTTACAACTTGCAGAAAACTGGGATTAGAGAAGAAGCAGTGTTTCCAAATGAATTAGGAGGCACAGAAGACTTTTCAGTCTGTATTGTATTATAACATTTGGATTTAAGGCCTTTTGAGTTGTTTTTTGCCGTTAACCAAACAGTCATATCTGTGACTTTCCTACTTATGTTACTTAATTTCTGTCATTAACATTCTCAACTCTTGCCCCAAACTTTTCTTTTCCTGTAACGTCAAAGAATATAAGAAAGTCAACCATTCTCACTGTGAGACACACACGCACGTACACACTGAACAACACAGTCACGTGAACTAAACTCCTTTGAGGCGTCCTACATGTCTTGTTTCGGAAAGTGTTAAGAGTGTGATGCTGTCAGGCCTGCAGGGTGGAATAGTGTAATCTCCTTTCCCCCTAAGTCATTAATAACATCAGCCAAGTCTGATTACATCTGGATGAGCTCTTTAGACCGTGAGAAAGCAGGGCAGGACATTTATGGCAGTGTTACAGAGCCTACAGAAAAAGGAAATTCTTTTCATAATTATGGATCTAATTATACAATTATTATTATTGAGGCTTAAAATTAAAATAACCGTGTAGGAAAATATTCTTTCAATTTTTAGAAATTGTAATGGCAAAGAACAACAACCTTTGATTTACATGATTTATTGTGAACTGGAGCATTTCATGTCGTGGTGGTAGCATGTGTTGTTATGACAGCTTTCACATTTCAGTCACTCCCAGCACTGAAAACGAGATGGTTTAATCAGATGCAATCTATAGCTGCCAGTTCTGTCAGTAGTCACCCCACATGAGAGCAGCAGCTGCTTGTGAAATATTGAACTAAACATCCTCCAACACAATGACAGCCCACTTTGCTCACCTATGCTATGCTGAGCACTGAAGAAAACCCATATTATTTTTCACAGCCTAATTGATAATTAATTAATTGAGGTTATATTTAGTGTTTTCATTTCAGCCATGGTGATATGAAATAGTTTCAAGAAAACACCCAATTTATGGAACTCTAAATTGTTTAAAATTAATGAATAATGAAAAATTAATAAGTGAGATATTATGAAATGAATAACTTCATGGATACATAAGAGAAAATGTATAATATGAATATGGAATTATCACATTTTTAAATACAATTAATTCTTGCTTTCTGCTTTGAAAACTTGCTTTAATTTCATAAAAGCTGACTTTGGAAGCAGATAGAGCGGGGCCAGGTTGTTCCTTTACTCAGCCATAAGCAATAGCACATTAATTATTGATTTGATTTTAGTTGCAATGCATAATCCTCTGCAGTAGGCGAAAGAGTAATGTTATTGCAGCAGCAGCGTTCTTGTGATGAAGGTCCGAGGTCTAGGCCTAGTCTAAGTTCACATCACAATAGTATAGCAGTAACATTGGGTGATGGCACCAGGCTGCCATCACCCAATGTTCCTGCTTTCATGTTCAGGCTGTACCAGTCCAGTAAGCAAGTATCCAGGAAAACTAATCGGATCAGCCAATAGGCTTGCAGGTTCAACCCACTTGTGTTGATTGACAGAGTGGCATTATGAAATAAATAGACCAATAGTGAAAAACAGTATTATGAAATTAATTCTAACTTTAAACAAATGTAATTTTGAAATAAAAAAGGCTGAAATTAAATTAAATGTACCTGGAAAAATAATACAAATAAATATTCTTTCACAATAACAATCAGATTTTTTAAATAGAATGAAAATACTTTCAATGTAATGAGCTAAAATTTTTCGATGTGCTCCACTGTTTCACAATGTCATTGTCATATTATATATTTATTTCTTATTTATCTATGCAGTAGATAATATTTAAATGTATAAATCTAACACTGAGCCCAACCAGTATAATCTTGATGCATTTTTGGCAGTAACCTCATGTCAGATGCAAATTGAATATGA
>OMLM01006589.1:5174-20975 GCA_900302695.1 Helostoma temminkii | reverse complement strand
CTCATGTCAGACGCAAATTCAATAAGAAAAAAACATGTAACTTTTAACACATTCCCAAGATAACACAACACAACACACCACTCATCTCTGTAATATTAATAAACCTCATTCTGAACATTTATTATTCAGTTATAGCTTATCTTGTTTGAACGTTTGTCATAAACATGCACACATTTAGTGTTTGGTCAGTTTAAATAAGTATTCCATCACATTACAGTGGCCTATTGTTTGGCCTATGTTAGCAATGTGATTGCAGATTTGCAAATGGTTTTCATACCTGAAGCTAAGCAGTAAACATTGACTATTTCCAGTAAGACTTAGTTTTTGTCTTGAGTCTTAATGGATATTAAAGCATAATATTATTCCAAAGTAAAATTAACTAGATGTCATCAGAGATAGCATAAACTTCTACTATTACTATACTTTCATCATCATCATTCATTATTGGCAACATTGTCAAAACAAAGATAATTTGCTTTTAGTATTACCCTAAACAAAACAAATTACAGCCATGCTAATGTGTATGTGACGCTACACTTGTTCTAATGCTGACATCAGCATACTGTACTAACATGCTCACAATGATAATGCTAGCAAGTTAATGCTTAATGGGTTCAGTCGAACATGTGCTATTTTTTACCAAACAAAGTACAGCTTAGAGTGATGAGGACATAAATTAGTTCAGCAGCTATTTGTCATAAAACAAAGCACTGAACAAAATGAAATTTTGACCAGATTAGGGGGTAGAAGAAAGGTCAGGGGAAATGTTATTACAATTCATTTTCTGAGACACACACCACAACAATCCATCCAATAGTTGTGGCAGTAAGTTAACAAAATGCTCAAATGTCAACATCTTGGTGGCGCCAGAGAAGAAGTCATGGGATCACCAAAGCCAGTAAGATTCATCTTCAGGGAACCAATACTATCTGTACAGAATTTCTTGGCTATCCATTTAAGTAGTTAGAGATATTTCATTCTCAACCAAAGTGGTGGACCAAGAGCAACAAAGTAGAGGATGTGTGTAAACAGGAGCTCAAGAGTTACAGTACCTCTGGAAAAGCACAATTTATTTTGGCTAAACTCCACATTGCAGACAAATGACTAAAGGAAAGGGACCACCAGGATAGAACAGGATGATGAAATGAGAGGGTATTCATCTTAGAAGTCAGAATTAATGAGCTTAAGTAGTACACAAATAACTGATTATGGCTGCTAATGTGGTACAGGGTGAACTGACATACTGGTCAGTTACTGGTGTACAATAAGCTTAAAACTGTGGCAAACTGTGGAAACTGGCAAATACTATACTTGTGGGCAAGAATATGTATGTATGTAGGCACATAAAGGTGAGAGGCCAGGCCACAAGTTTTAATATTAAATCGTTCATTGTAGCTTCTGTAGCCTGAAACATTGAAAAGAAGAGGGTGCGGGGTCAAAGGCCAGTATTAAAAGTGATATTTCTTTTTGGGCAGTTAATGAACAGCGCGCAAAAAGCGAATGAAAGGGCAGCACTTTGCTCTGTTTTTCTTATATCAAAGAAGCAGAGAAAAATCTATTAGCAGATTCTTCCTCTTAAAAGCCTTCTTCAATCATCACAATTTAACAGGTTCCTGTTTTGTTGAGAAGATTTCATTAGAAGTAATTGGCGAAGATTAGAATTAATCTTTTTCAACTAAGATTTGATTTTTATGTGTCATTATGTAAGTACTGCCTGAGCTGACTGTCTATGGTAAGACAACCGCTTTTTATAGAGGAACAATGAAAACATCACATATTTCATTCTTATCCGTTTGTGAAATAAATATTAATTGTTGCTATCCTTGTCACTGTAGACAATCAACCAGAAAGTATTTGCCACAGAGGAAATCAGTTTAAATAACCTGATAAATTTCTGTCTGCCCGGCGGTAGAAAATCAAATGGAGGAAATGAAGTGTGTTTGCTATTCATCAGCAAGTGGGTTATTTTTAGGTCCTCATCCAGGTTCAACATATTTCTCTATAGGTGGATGAACGCAAACCCCTCAGTGTAATCTGTCATATTAGTGATCTGCCAGGAAGTCACATATCCTGAGAACAATGTAAAAACAATGCGTCACATGTTGTCAGACAGTTTTAGGCAAGTAATATCTCAAAAGAGTATCATACTGAATGAGTTAACAGCGTCTACACTAAAAATACTTAAAAATAAAAGTGATTTTCTTTTTCAGCTCTGGCAGCAAGAATTTTTTTGATCACAAAAGGCCTTCTGTCAGTCAAAGCTGATGTTTTGCAACCCACTGAGGCAAAAACATCAAATCTCTGCACCCAAAAATATCCAGCAAGTGAGCGCTGCTATGCCAGAATGTGATGAATACATGTTCTGTGTCTGTCTGTGTGTGAGCAAGTGAGTGACTGGATGCCATGTGTGCGCATAGTTATTATATTTGTGTGGATTTTTATAGAAGAAGCAATTATTCTGACACAAGACCTCTTTACTCTACAGGAGACTTACATTCAGCTCAGTATCTGTGAAATCTATGCAGAAACTGCTCCTTTTGGGAAATAAAGATGTATAACCACACACATAAATAAAACAAAGGCCCAGAGATTATAAATACCGCCTTCTCCCAAGGCTTCTTTGTGGAAAAGTTGTTCAGATATTATAATTTCTAACCTCTAAACCATATCTAAGAGTACATGATAGCATATGTCCTTTAATATTTGTTTTAATCCTCTGCACACTCCAGTCTCCAGCCTACTGGTCAACTCGTATACAGTCTTTATTCTGCCACCCGCAGTTAGTTTCAGTTTAACATGCTGTTGCTAGTAGCAACCAATACTCGCACGGTTCCAGCAGTTTAACTGGCACTGGCTGTGTACAAATCACTTCTTCATCCACTCCTTCACTACTCCCTAGGATAACAGAGACTAAAACAGTTTACTCAAGAGTAGGCAATACATTCCCATACCACACACTTCCTATCATCATCATCAGTCATCGTTTACAGTTGTTTTTGCCTTTTTTTATAATACTCAGGATTGCATTTTAGGATTGTTAGAAGAAAGCACTTTCTTCATTGCGTTGTGTGATTTTTGAAGGTAGGATACGTTCAGTCACTCAGAATTCAGAAATTTATGAATATGTCTGCAGTATATCACAAAATGTCTATGATGAATGAACATGCAAAACATCGTCTGACAACATATTTCATTTGTTTTCCCTGAAATGTGTTTGTTCTTTTTTTATTTTTAGGCATTGACAGCAAGTGCCAGAGTCGGATGAGGTTTAAAACTATTGTCTTGCCAGTGAACATGATCCATGCAAGAAATATGTTTCTTCCCAAAAGTAGCACATAAGTGTAATTTAGTAAATAGACAGAGGTAGATTTGTGTCTGACTTTTGTAATGACCTTTTCTAGTTACTGCGATGATTAATTTCTAACAATTCCCTTAGTCTGATTCTTCTTTAAGGTTTCTAATCTTAAAATCTGGAGTTGTGCTTTGGTGCATTATATTACTAGGTGTTTCCAAAGTTCAGTCCCCCTCAACATGGTAGAATTATCACCTTTCTGGCAGTTTGAGTAAAAACGAGAAATTATAATCCAGGTCATTCATAATCTGTTTTAGATTAAGGTGATAATGCTCACTTTTACTATTATATTTTAACAATTAATACCTGTTCATCCAAAATCTCCTCTTTTAATACCTTCAACCAGATAATTTCCATTGTTTAGACTTACAGTACCATTAGTTCCTTATCCTTAGTCATAATTCATGAGGGCTTGGGTCAGGAATGAGACAAATCTGTAAATCTGATGGCAACATATGAAGCCACATATGAAAACTAGAAATCTGCTTCCTCCCCATCAGGACCAGAACTTCTGTTTCATGATGGAAAATTTAAATTCATCTGAACACATCATACACCATATACAATTAATCTCTCACGTCTACTTCACAGGTAAAAGTCTGTTGAAATCACAGCATCATGTCACGTAAATTGTGCTACCGGTCGTTATACTGGGACCAGTGAATGTGTTCTGTGCACCGGACAGAACAGGTAGACTTACTGTTGACTCTAGTTTGATCTATATAACATGTATTGAAATTGTTAGACCACTTTCACTGTTTTTCACTCAAACTGACACTATTACAAAGGAAAGACCTAGGAAAGACCTGGTGGAGCCTGCTTCCACAGAAAGCTTATGGACGTAGTTCCACTTAGACTGAGAGGAACTGCATTTCACCCCGTATATTCCCCATCTAAAATGCATCTTGAGAGTTTATTTGAATGCTTCTTTGCATTTAAACTTAGCTTATTTGCATTTATGCTTAGCTTCAAATTCAGCTATTTACAATACAAATGAACTATAACAAACAGAAAGACACCACAATGGTCCTTTAGTGCAGGGCTTTCCTCGGTTACCCAACATTTCCACTGAGTAAAAGTCATGTTCATATCATTAGTCTGTTCATTTGTCATGTGACACTGTTAGCATACAAATATCCAAGAAAAGCAATTGCTTAAATCTACACCTGCAGGACTGCTTTCCTACTGACAGACTGTATAGTGCTGCCATCTCAGGCTGCATTTCTCTGAGCATTTTAACCTTTCAAGCCGTCTAGAGCCCCAGAAGAGCTTCTCGCTCTGGGCTCACACCTGCGCTCCAACTAAGAATTAGGACAACAACAACAGCAGGGGCCCACAGTCAAAATGCACATAAATACATACACACACTGAAAAAACACTGACACATGAACACTGGAGTTCAAGAAAACCAATTGTTTATGTCCAAATGCCTCTCCAAAAAAATCCAATATAGTGCTCCTGGTCCCCTGCACACATAAGGAGAAGGTGGTGAAAAGAGGATGATGATGCCTTAGTTTTTGTAACAAATTATCTGAATATCATTATAGATTTTAACATTCACACCAAACAAGATGCAAATATGTGGGCCCTGTTTTTTTAACAATCATTAGTAATTCCTGTTTTTTCTGTAGTGCAATTTCACTCCTTTCTGTTATCTCTATTTCTCTGCCTGTCTAATTGCTTGTCTGTACTCCAATGTGGTTTGACTCTATACTTTATACTCCATGGTCCATTTCCCTTGTCTCTCATTTTTTATTTGCATGTTTATGTTTAGATGCATTTGTAGATCTACTTTGTCTTCCCTGTTGATGCACTTGGCCTTATCTCTAATTATTGTGACTAACCTACAATTGTGAAAAAAACACAAAATGGAGCATTAGATGGTTCCTCTGTGATCACTGTTGAGAGTGCACTCACCAGCTTTGCCAAATCTAATAGGTCTTATCTCTGAATATTCACAGTCCTGCCTAATGATGGTGCTCAGATCCACATCTAAACACCCTGGGTTCAGTGAATCTAATTTGTTGTTTCTTTTAATTTCTTTTAATCAAGAACTCTGAGGTCACCTGTCCACTCACTCACTCAACCGTAAAATGTTAACTTTTGTTACACAAATGTGCTTCTTTCTTCTCTCACTCGCTGTATCAAATCCAAATACTTAGTTCAAAACTGTAGTAGTATGTATGTAGTATGGCTTGCTACTAGATACTAGATATTAAGTACCATATTATAGATTATGTAGGGTATACAGAATATTTATACATACTTTACAGCTACATAACCAATAACACATATTTAAATGTTTTTCAACTTTATTCCCACAAGTGAATCGAAATACACAGTAGAAAACAGAAAGCAAGATACAAATGTACTATTCAACTTAAAAAATATGACAACAATTTAGATTTTCTGGCTTCGGGACATACTTATTTTCTGTTCTTCTGCCTGTACTGTTTCTGGTCTCTTTTATTGTTTCGTTAAGCTGGCACCACTGTTAGGCTGGTTAGTTATAGATACATGTTGCTAGAATGACGCTGTCCCCCAGGCAGCAGAGACCATGGTGGCCTGCTGTATTTTCACAGATGACTGCATTTATGACTTGTTATGTTGGATAACTTGCCCAGCCGACTAAAGAGAACAGAGTAGCACTTATACCCAGCTTATAAATATTCTTCGGGAGCAGGAGCAAGACAGACACTAACTGATACTAAATGTTTCTGCAAACTTAAAGCGTTTGCTTGCATACATCATCAGTGCACAATGCTGTATGCTTGAATGTGTCTAATATAGCTGGTAACAATTGCTACTTATTGGAATTAATGTAAAACAGAGTTAGCACTCACTCCAATGTATTTCCCAAGTTAGTCTTGCGCAGGGCCAGTGGCTGTGTGATTGTTTTAACATTCAGCTGAATTTATCGGAAATTGCTATGTCTAAAGTGCAAATTGAGAGTACTCACTCTGGCTTTCAAATGGCACAGACATAATGACTTTTGTTAGGAGGGTGCTTTTACGTCCTGCATTAATTAGATTTTAATAACAATGAAAACATATTGGATAAAATGTTGTTTTTTTCTCTTCTTGCAGAGCCAATATTGTTTGACATTCAGCAGCAACATTAAACTTGTAGCCTAGAGTGAGAGGAAGCCAAGACAAGGTGCTGGAGTTGTGGAATCAAACTTGTGGGTCAAAGCTGGAGGTAATCTTACTGTTCAGGATCAAGTTGGAAACAAATGTAAAAATTTAACAAGAATACTTTGTAGGTAGTTTGCAGTTCCGTGTACACACTGTAGGTAAAGCATAAATAACAGGAAACACAATATGGGAAATAATGTGATACAGATAGGAAACATACAAACAAGAGTAAGAGACATAGAGGGCACACTGACAGTCTCACAAGCAACATGTTATATTATTTAAACAACAGAGTCCCTAGCAAAAAGCAGCCATTCTCTGCTTTCCGCACCAGTCATAATATTTGACTTGGTGCCTGACTCTCCAAAGAGTCACATCTGTAACTTATCTCTTTCTGCCAAAACAAGATTCAGTCACTGTGAACTGGGTGATTCCTGAGACTGAGCAGACATAGTGTACTACACACACTCTCACACATTAACACAGACTCGCATGCACACTTTCCTCTCTCAGACTGATTAGACAGACGATTGTTTGCACACTCTCAGCGGAAGGAAGGATTTTTATCCAGCTGAGCTATCACTGTGTTACAAAGAACCTCTCTCAGAAGTCTCTAGAACAATGCTGTTGCTGTACTGCTGTGACTTAATCTTCCTTCTGTGATATGGCTATGTGGAGTGCTGGTTTAGTGATATGTGTGTCTGAAAAAGGTTGCCTGGGCATTGCTAAAAATCAGACTTCTTCCAGCTGTCATGTTTCACCTATGGAGCTTGCTGATGTGAAAGACAGTTTTACCTGTAATACAGTACCTGTCAAAATGCAGGCTGGAATCCCTGCTCCACAATCTACATAGTTATACCTGTCCATGCTGTCAATGTATATTTGAGAGTGCTTTCACAAGTGTTAACCTTCATTAAGTAAACCTCTTAGGACTAAACTCTACCCCATGGAAAAACACTAGCATCAAGGAGAAGTGGATGGTGTATAGTACCTGTACCACCCAGCATGCACCTTCAGGAACAGATTCAACCATGATTCTGAGGGCTCCCGTCAATGGGAAATGAAAACCTTCAGTCATATGAATTATGACTTATGTTATCATTCTTATCTCAAGTCCAAGTTAGCTGGAGGAGTCCAAGTAGAAATGTCAAATAATAAAAAAAGCTTGTTAAGAGTCAGGAAATACCCCTATATAAAATAACACTATATAAAACTGTACATGTTTTAACAGTTAACATCAGTATGCACCTAACACATTTATGCATTTGATTCATACAGCACTCACTCGTTGGGTCGTGTTCCTGGAGTGGCAGATATAACTAGTTTCTTTGTATTCTCAATCACTCTCTGTGGTGTAAAGGTGTAACCACTGTGACAGCCTATTATAACTGGTTTAATGGTTTAAAGGAATCATCAATTTGCAATCCTATTTGCATTTATTTTATACTTATATGTGGATATATATCACATTTGCAAATAAGTTTTCACAAGCACCCTATTAAAACATCACATCAATCTACAAGCGTATAATAGACCTGGAGGAGAATCACTGAAGTATATTTTTAAAATACAGAAAAGGACCAAACTAAGCCTAGATGCTGGATAATAAAGTGTATATTCTTGAAGTAAAATTGTCTGATGCTTTGCATGTTACAGCGATTATGTATAATTTTCACAAAATTATGCATTTATGGAGTGACCTCCAGGCTATATTTGATAACACTAGTCAGCAAATTAAGCTTTAACCAGCACAAGTTACTGTGATCTTCAAAAACACACAAAAAACTAACTTCTCTTTCACTTGTCACATGAAAGGTCCCGATTTAGTCCCCAGTCAATTAATTACCGGTCAATTTAACCCACAGAGCCACGCTCCTTTAAACTAATGTATGTGCATGGGAGCGTGAAGAACAAGGCTTGCTGGCATTAAAATAGCCACACTATGTTCAGTATTGATCATTGTGAAAATAAGTACTTGTTAAACCTGGTTACACTATACAAAATTCTCTTGGGTGTGAGGTAGTGAGTGACAGAATATATTATAATATATAATCCAATATATCAGCTCTGCCATGAATTCTACTTTAATAAGGTTATAATTTCTCAGGGTTCAACTTGAAACTGCCAGACAGGTGATAATTCTGGAGTGCATTGTGTTATTATTGAACTGCAGTACGTTATGTTAAGAGGTTTCTCTAATGTTTTGGATTCTTCGTTGATGTAAATAGGGAGGCCAAAACGGTAGAACTACTTCTTAATATTCAGGAGTTTCACAAAATTAATAAACAAGTATGATCCATAAAAAAGATAAATAATAATAAACATATAGTAAAAACCTTCTCCGAGTTTGGGGTTCACAGGCCCAAGTGTCCCAATAACCACAGGGACCACCGTTGGCTTTACCTTCCACATCTTTTCTAGTAATTTTTTTAGCCCCTGGTATTTTTCCAGCTTTTCGTGTTCCTTTTTCTTAATGTTGCCATCACTTGGGACCGCTACATCAACCACTATGGCCTTTTACCTCTGCTTGTCCACCACTACTATGTCCGGTTGGTTAGCCATTACCAGTTTGTTTGTTTGTATCTGGAAGTCTCACAGGATCTTAACTCGGTCATACTCGACCACCTTTGAGGGTGTATTGCATTTTGACTTTGAGATCTGCAGCCCATACTCTGCACAGATGTTCCTGTACACTATGCCAGCCACTTGGTTATGGCATAAAATTATGACCTCTGCCATAAATTCATGAGTTACAAAGTTATAATTTTTCAGTTTTAAGCTAAAACTTTTAGGAATGTGATAATTCTACTACATGTGCATTATTAAGGTCACTGTGGGCAGTGAAGTCATACTGGAGTGTGTTAAGAGGTGTGTCTAATGTTTTGGCCTAATTACATCAATGAGGGGTCCAAAACATTAGACACACCTCTTCACATGGTCTAGATGTCCTATTAATTCTATAAACAAATAATGATAATGTTATAATTTAAAGAATATTCTAAACTATTCGAACACTAGAGCATTTGATATGATCAACTTAGAGCACAGGTGATTTTCTGCAATGACGTTTGAGCTTTTTCCACCACTGTCATCAAGATGGAGCCCACAGACAGTCTCTGTGATCATGTTAGCATTGACTGGCAGTACCCCTAACCCTCTCTGAGACCACTGATTGAGAACAATATGCTTTTTGTATGTGTTCTGTTTTCACATGTGTTAGACCTTTTGAAACTATGAAACCTGTAAAAAAACACATACGATAGTGTGTTTAACACATACAATAGTGCTGAAATTATCTGTTTATTAACTACTGTATTTTAATAACCGATCTCTTTAATCATATTCAAGAAATAATGCCACACTGTACATATTTTTCACTATTTTCATGCCACACAATTAATATTGTTTTAAATGATCTCTTTCCCACTGTTGTCATTTGGCGCTGTAATGCTTAATACTGTCAATTACTGCACAGTGTTATGCCACACTACTCTGAATTGCATCCTGTGATGCTGTCAAGTCTTCAGAAAACAGTGACACTTTGATTCTATAAAAGGATTTTTTTTTGTGGAAGGCTACTGTTCCTCTCTCTTGTCTGTCTGCAGACAAAGACATACCAATTTGATCTATCTCACTTCCCTTGAGGTAGCTCACTCATTTTGCTGTCACTGCTGTGCTGAATTTATCACCTGTCCCCTCTGTCTCTCACTCGTACCCTTTCCTTCCTCACTTCTCTGCGACCAGCATCTCCCCGATTGTTGCCATGTGAAAATGACCTGATACGGATTTAAGGACAAGGGATTTTTTTGTAAACTGAGTCTCAAGCAACATTTTTCTCTCGGGCTGCATGTAAAATCCCAGCTCATTTGTTAGGACTGGCAGAGCCAACCCCCAATAGTGGCCCTAACTCTACACTTAAGTGCCTGTACCTTGAAACTAAACATAACATATTGATTGGTGGAGCTTGTTGGGAGCACTGCACAGCCTGGGAGTAAGTAGTGCTTGAAATGCGCAATTCAAGGCAGGACTTACTTTACAGGATCCATTTCTGTTGGGTGAGTGAGTGCAGGCAATTGCACTCATGAATTAATGTCATGACAGGAGGGGAAAAAGAATCACGCCAAGAATATGCAATCATGCAAATGCAAGAATGAACAACTTCAACAATTCCTTGTATTCCTTCCCATTTTGTGTAATCCTTGCAATGCATCCATGTAAATTGTGTAATTGCATGAATGACTGTACATTTTGTCAAACACTTTGCCTTAAAAAATGGTCCTACTTAGTTAATTCTTTTATAAACATTCAAAAAAATCCTGTATTACTAGTTTTGTGTACTTGGCCTTCTGTTTATATATGGTTATGTCAATTTAAACAATATAGACATTTTGCATATTTTAGATTTTGCTATAAATCGCAGATACTGTTTACTTCATTACTGCCAAGCATTTTCTAAATGGTGTTGTGTTGTTTTTTTTTCTAGGTCATTAGTTTAAATAAATTCCAGTGTCTTTTGACAAACAACTTGCAAAGAACAGAAATTTTGCGAAAAAGCGTGTGATAAATAACCTATCATAGAGAACATTATATCCCTGTTTATTGTTGTCAGAGTCGTGTTAGTAGACAGCAAGTGCAGCTTGATTTGGAAAACCAGCAGACACAACGCTCAGTCTGATGAATTACTTAAATCAAGCGTGTAATTTTCATAATGTTCTGAAATGAATAGAGACCAAATGATTCCTGGAAGATATGAAAGACAGTGAAAAGTCTTAAATGGTTGGCACTAATTTAAAGTAAAGGCAGTTTAAAGTAAATGGACTATAATCTTTTATATGTATGATAAGATGATTTAAGACAAAAAGCAGCGAGACACTCCAGCTGCTTTTTGTCTTAATTCAAAAAGCAGACTCTCTTAACTTTCACTGGAATTAACTGAATGTGAATTTTTCTTTTTTTAAATTAAAGACTGAATGAAATTGTGAATCAAATTTTATACATTGATGAAGAAGAAACACTGGAAATGTCATCATAATGCTGGCTATCTAAAAGCAAAGGCTTGAGTTGATCAGTTGCTGTGTTCAAATCATAATTGCATACATTTTATCTGGATGACTCATAGCATGTAATGGCTCTTAACTGTTTATGTGAGTTTTATTAAACTCTTAATTATCACAGTTAGGAATAATGCAATTATGTTCTAAGTTATATTTGCAGTCGAAGGATACAGGGAGGATAATATTCACCATTTTGTTTTATGGATGAGCGCCACTGAGTCCACATTAGGAGGTTAATCATCAAAATTCTGCCAGAATGTAATTACTCATGCGTATGACTTTGGAGACCATGCTATGTAAATTGAAATTACACCGAGGATATATCCTCCTAGAGGATTCCACACACAGGTGAAGATAAATTGGCTGACTGGAAGGAAGGAGCCTTCACCTCTAGTCGCCAATGTGCAGCTGAATTCTTGTGTAGAGACATAAATTAAAACAAAGGCAGCAACCGTCAGAGACAGTTACCGTGATCCTGTTAGTGTAAATCCACTTCTAGACACGTGGACCATTACGTCATTTGTTCCATGCAGATTTTTTATTAAGCAGCCACCCCACCAGCACAGCACTTGTAGAATTCGTAACGGGACGTACAGTGGGCTGGTGGCAGGAAAAGGAAAAAGACAGACACTATGTCGCCAGTGGGAAGAGGGAAATATTATCCCATAAGAACTGGCTCGTCTCCCTGTGGGCACTTGTTGCCACAGCAACGGGTTCTGTCAGGTTGGCTGGTCAGTGGTGGGGGATCATGGGACATGAAACGGGTCAGCAAGCAGCGCCCAACCTAACAGGCACTGCAGTCAACACTGACTCCACACTTGAACTTGTGCCTCCTGGCCCTCATCTACAAGCCTAAGGGACCTCCTGCTTTTCATTCATACCTACACATAGATTTTCAACCCCAACTGGGAAAAATCATAAAGCTTACAGGGTGTGGAAATATTTACCAGGTAGTGATTATACGGAATTATACGGTTCTTTAGTACCAACTGGATCATTCATTCAGACACTGACCTACATTCATTTATTTTAATTTAAGCTGCATTTACTGTACATGCACATAGACATTTTCACCCACCAGAGCTGATCTCATTTCATCTTACATTTATATATTTATTATTTTCTAACTATTTCCCATTCCTTCACATAAACACATATTTCTCATTCTGACACACCGTGTTATTACACACTAGTTCTCAAATGAGTGTGTCCCACCATCTGTCCAGTCCTTTCTCTATCATTAGGCTATTTAAATTGCCAGTCTGATAGACCACCTACTCATCCACTGTGCATTCTTCATAGTTGGAGCTTGGACACATGAGAGAGCAGAGGCAGTAAACCTTGACATTCTGCTCAGTGGGGGTCTCAAAAGACACTTAACTGGAGTGTTGTGAAGTAGCAGACTGGGGTTGGGGGTTGGGGGTGTTTCACTTTTGACAGAGGAACAATGCTATCGCTATGTTCCATGCACCCATTCATAGAGAAACGCCACGACCCTCTCTCTTTGTCGACGTAGGACTGATAACGTAAGAGGCAGAAAGACCCCTAATCCTCTTTACCAAGGCAAGACATTTCAGTGTCTGTGTGTGTATGTGCACGTGTGCATGTTTTAACAGGTGACATTATCTGTCACCTGGGGAACGTGTGGATAGAGACAGACTTATGCAAGAAAACTGGATGTTTTTATGTCTGTGGAGACTCACTTTTGACAGTGGCAGTCCTGGTGCAGTTGTAGAGAATAGCCAGCTCTCCAAACACCTTTCCTGGCCCCATGGTGCAGAGCTTCAAGCTCTCCTTCGTCACCTCCACTTTCCCATCTGAAACATGCATAGAAATGCAGGTACAACATTAGGCAGAGTGCAATTCAAATTGTACATTTGTTTTGCTGGCTGATTAATGAAGAGTGTGAATTTTCAAACAAAGTCTCTGTTATGAAATGGATTCACATAGTCCCCATCCAGATCTGTAAAAACCAAATATATTTTTTAATTTATAGAAGCAATAACACAAAATAAAATAAGCACTAAAGGGCTGCTTCAGACATGGGGGTAAACACCTTTGCAAACATACACAGAGAAGGTCGTTTTGGAAAACCTACTGGTACTCATAACAAGATCTTAGACTGATCGATCTGAAATTCTTCCGGGAAGTTATGTCTTTAAATCTATTATTGTACTAATAGTCTTAGTTGGGGATACATTTAAAATTCTAGTAGGGCATAGAAAACAAAAATCCTCTTAAAGGCTCCCTATCTTGTTATTTTCATGTTCATTTATGTTAATAAATCCAAATTCTCCAAATACAAAGTTTGTTTCACAGATGTAGTGGCACACACAACTAAGTTAATCCAGCTTGGACACTGACAAACAATAACGCTGAGTAAAAGAGATGAATTGTTGGTTGTAGTCTCTATATGGGGATTGCTAAAAATAGTATGAATACAGCAAATCACCAGCCTTGTCCTTTTTCTTTTTAACAGTGTAAGAGGCTCTTTGCCCTGCGACTCAGGAGGTTGTCTGCAGTCACTGTGTTTAGACAAGCCTCATCAAGGATGTATGTTTTCCTGGAAACTCAGCATTCCAGCAGGAGCATAATTCATACATTCACACAGAGCAAAAACCAAACCAAAACAGTTAAAGTCGGCTCTAGGCAACTGATGAAATATGACAAGATGATAAGCGCATGCGAGTCATCCACAGAGGAAACAGTTTGACACGTTATCTTGTTAGGGAAGGCCGTGAACCCCTTTGACAAAAAGCCTCCAAAAACCTCACCATGTTTCAGAACAATTTCTTTTCTTCACTCTGCATTTTTTCCACATTAGAAAATAGGCTGCACCTTTTTTTTTTAACCATGGTAAACAATACATTATCCATTAGCACCCAGCATGAAACTGTTCATGGAGAGAAAACCGTTAGCTATTAAAGTGTGTCCCCATCTCGTGGTCTATTTCCCTGCTGTTTTCACTGCTCCTGTTTAACAACCTTTCTTTTATGTGAGAGCCTCCTTTTCTACTCAAATGAAGAAACTACTGGAGATGGACCCAACAGAGATGTGCTGCCATAAAAAGGTTTTTTAACTAGAAGATTCTTAAGTTTGAATGAAAAAAATACACAGAATAAATATCTCTTTTAAAGGGGTTGTATTATGTTACATATATACTGAAGTTGGGTGCCCATGTTACACATAGTCAGAGGCTCACAGCTTGAGGTAAATTGTGTGTTTGCGTGCTGGCTGGTAGTGAAACTCCCAGGTTTCAGTCTGGCCAATTTGTTTTGTTTTTTAGTTTTTTTTTTTGTTTGTTTTTTCTCAAAATGCTATACCTCTTTATGTCAAGTGTTGGTGAATTATAACTGGCCATCCATTGTGGTCTGCTACACCCACTAAGTACTGCATTCTGCCTGTCTCCTCAGGTTTATCTGCGACTGCTTTGCTCATGGAGTGTTCATACGGACATACAGTACCTAGAGTATGAGAGTGTGTATGAGAGAAAGTGTTTCGTTTTGTTTTTTTGCCTGTGAAACAAAATTACCTTCACTTTTCCCAAAAACTAAATAATAAACATAGAAATAGACACAGGTCAGCAACAGACTTTGAACAAACGATACAATTTTGCATCAATGGAGCACTAGAATAAAATATAACCCTATTTTAAACATAATATGGCCACTTTAAATCTCTCTTTTAGCTGTTTATCTGAAATACAGTAATTACATAACCTAACCAGAGGACTGCTTAGTTTGAGAAAATGTCTGAAGTCTGAATATGATATTCATGCAAACAGATGTTTGTTTGTTGTTTTAAAGCTAACTGAAATATTTACACTTAAAACAGTGTTGTTGACATAATGTTCCTTTGAAATACATTTAAATGTCAAATTATAGAAATGGTGCCCAAAATACTTGTTTTTGCACTTTTTAATTAATAAGTTTGGTTCTCACTGTACTTGAAATCACTATAGATTGTTTCTTACATTGTTGTTTCTATTTTTTACTCCTTCCAACTAAACGTATATTTCAATTCAATTCAACTTTATTTATATAGCGCCAAATCACAACAAAAGTCATCTCAAGGCACTTTACAATGTAAGGTTTAAGACCTTACAATACAACTAAATAATAAGGAAAACCCAACAAATCCCCCTTTGAGCAAGCACTAGGCAACAGTGGAGAGGAAAAACTCCCTTTTTAAGAAAGGAAGAAACCTCCAGCAGAACCAGGCTCAAGGTGGGCGGCCATCTGCCTCAGCCGGTTGGGGTGAG
>OMLM01006588.1:2318-14861 GCA_900302695.1 Helostoma temminkii | reverse complement strand
GTGCTCTTCCGATCTGCTCTTAGTTATGCTGCTATAGATTTAGACTGCTTGGGGACTTCCCTTCGACACACTGAGCTCCTCCTCCTTTCTCCATCCACTTGTACGCCACCACTGCCTGTTATTAACTTTGTTTCTTCTCTCTCCTGTAGTTTTCTCTCTCTCTCTCCCGCAGGTATCATCGGCCCTGAGGCTGTGTATTCCGGGTCTCCAGTTGCTGGCCCGTCCAACCTGCCTGCCTGTTGCTTGTTGTTATTGGTTGTGTGATCTACTGTTCTTTTCTCTCTTTCTTTCCACTCACCCCAACCAGCTGAGGCAGATGACCGCCCACCTCGAGCCTGGTTCTGCTGGAGGTTTCTTCCTTTCTTAAAACGGGAGTTTTTTTTTTGTTTTGTTGCCTAGTGCTTGCTCAAAGGGGGGATTTGTTGGGTTTTCCTTATTACTTAGTTTTATTGTAAGGTCTTAAACCTTACATTGTAAAGTGCCTTGAGATGACTTTTGATTTGGCGCTATATAAATTAACTTATATAACTCAACCTCTCTAAGACAGAACTTCTAGTTTTCCCGGCTAAACTGTCAATACACCAAAACATCAGCATTAACATTGAGTCTTCAGTGATAATCCCCACTAAGTCTGCCAGAAACCTGGGGGTCATCATTGATGACTAACTGAGCTTTACAGACCACATCTCTATCTCTAGGGCAGATTTGCCCTCTAAAACATCACAAAGATCAGACCCTACTTTTCTGAATATACAACTCATTTGATTGTGCAGGCGGTGGTCATATCTCGTCTCGATTACTGCAATGCCTTGTTGACGGGATTATGCACAATCAAACCCCTCCACATGATACACAACGCCGCAGCACGTCTGGTTTTTAATCAACCAAAAACGACGTACGTCACCCCGCTCCTCAAATCTTTGCACTGGCTTCCTGGAATGAACTATCCAACTCTACACGATCAGCAACTTCAATCCCAATATTCAAAAAACTGCTGAAGACAGAACTTTTCTGTAACTTTCTTTGCACTTGAAATGCACTTTATTTAAAAAACATTAAACAAACACACTTCTTCTGATAGTGCTTTGTATTAGTTTTTCCTCCTTGACTTAGAGTTTTGCTTGTTTTGTACCTCACTTGTAAGTCGCTTTGGATAAAAGTGTCTGCCAAATGAAAAGAAAAAAAAAAACTTGAATTGAATCGAATCTCAGACAATTGTTCCATACAGAATCTCTCCAGATCCATCAGATTTTCAGGTCCACGCTGGTGGACTCTCCTCTTCAGTTCACCCCACAGGTTTTCTGCAGGATTCAAGTCAGTGGACTGGGGTGACCAGGGCAAGACCTTGATTTTGTGGTCAGTAAACCATTTTTGTGTTGATTTTGATGTGTTTTGAATCATTGTCCCGCTGGAAGATCAAGCCATGGCCCATTTAAAACTTTCTGGCAGAGGTAATCAGGTGCTCATTTAATATTTGGTGATATTTGACAGAGTCTTAACAACACGCCCAGATCCTGTGGCAGTAAAACAGCCCCAAAACATTAAAGACCCACCCCAAAATATAACTGTGGACATGATGTACTTTTCCATATGGCTACCTCTTCAAACCCATCTTTAGTGTTTACTACAAAAAAGCTCTATTTAGGTTTCATCCAGTAGTGTTTGGCAAACTGAAGATGCTTTAGTTTGTTTCTGGATGAGAGTAGAAGCTTTTTTTTCCTTTTAACCCTTCTAAACAATTTGTGGTGATGTAGGTAAAGCTG
This sequence comes from Helostoma temminkii, assembly GCA_900302695.1. Classification (NCBI taxonomy): domain Eukaryota; kingdom Metazoa; phylum Chordata; class Actinopteri; order Anabantiformes; family Helostomatidae; genus Helostoma; species Helostoma temminkii. The sequence goes on along the minus strand of OMLM01006588.1, from coordinate 13,098 downwards.
GATTGAAGTTTACTTATTTTCTGACCCCAAGACCCAACTAACTTCTGCAGTTTCTCAGCTGTGATTCTTGGAGAGTTTCTGGCCACGCGGACCATCCTCCTGACATTTTTGCCAAAGGAATCAGAGCGTTTCACTGAAACTCCTTTTTGCTGTTGTTTGGTTTTAAGCCATTTTTATCAAATTATGAAAAATACATGCATTGTATGTCAATATATGGTGCAAGTGGCACCAAGTATTGCAGCTGGTGTAGCTGGAAAATATAAGACTGTCATGACACAAAGAATTGACAATATAAAAGCTTCAGGCTTTTTTTTAAAATATGTTTAGAGATGAAGTATTTCTGAGAAGCATTTTATCAAGTTGCATGTTTAATTTGGCTGTAACTGTTTTGGCTGTAAATTTTTTTGATTATCTGAATAATATACATCAGGAGCAGAGACTTTTGACACTTTTGAGCTCATTCTATTGTTTGACAATTAAGGTTGAAGACGCTATCCACAGATCTACGGAAGAGAAGCTTAACATGAGAGATCGTTCCACTTGGATGTCTGCCCTCCTGTGATGTGGACACAGTCCTCCTTCCTGACCTTTTACGTATCCATTTCCATTATCAGTTTGTGTTATTGTCCATAGTGGGCCAATAAAATTAGTTTGAACTGTGTTACTGTTCATATTCAAACTAAATTTGTCTCTTTAGCTACATTGTAGCATAGAAACACTAAGCCAAACCATCAAACAAAGAAAACTATAGTTTCACACCAGACAGGAATACAGGATTAATATTCATGTATTTTTAATCAATCTGAGACCCGTCAATATCTGAATTTTAACCCGGATAACTTATAAATCTAGCTACAAAATTAGATTGTGAAATTAATTAAACAATAAATAAGCACCCCAGACAGCACAAGATTTCAACAATTAATAATTTTCTTTCAGAAAATATCAAAGCAGATTCAGATAATCAACAGAGAATAATCCAGCAAAATTCTACAAATTTCTATTGTAGAATCCTCAAATGTGCATGAAGCTCACTCCTTCATCCAAGCAGGTAAAAAAGCAGGGTTCACACTGCCAACTCAAGGGATGAGCACGCTTCCAGCCCAGGATCTCAGAAAACATTCAATTAATTCAGTCAGTTCATGAATCCACTACATCTGTTTTAGTTTAATTAGTTTTTCCTTTTTTTCTTCTCTTTAGTTTCTTGTGGAGTGGAGAAACTGAATGCAAATATTTAATCTCTCACTCCTTTGTCTCATCCATGCTGCTGTCTCATGATTTTCCCCCTCCCCCTGCCACAGGTTTATCTCCTTCACTCCTCACATGTCTACAACCTCTTCCTGTCACAAGTTGTGGTGCTCTGTTTTTTTTTCCCCCATCTGCCTTTCTGCTACAACATGATGCATTTAGGAGCAACAGCAGTAAATGTTATCAGCTCTGTTAATGGCTGTATGAGCTGCACTAAATAAACTGATGTTATGCCAATATCTTAACATGGTAATTTATCTTATCTTTAAACACCAGAATCACATTATATAGAGGAACATATGGATCTAAATGAGGTGAAGCACGTTTCTGCCTTACTTCACAGTCATTGGAGTTCCATCAACTCATTTCTAGGTCCCCTCTTGTTCTCTGTCATTCAAACTAATCCATGTATTCACACTGATGAATTCAGAGAGGAATGTCTGTTCAACATAAATAAGAGAAAGTATTTATGTTCAAGAGTACTGTATTCATATATTTATTGGGACACAATACCTGCAATAATGTTCAAATATTTATAATGATAATATCAGACACTTTTTTGTCTGGCAAAAACAACAAAAATATAAACTACCACTACTGCACACATTCTCCTTCAGTTGTGTTTCTTTATTTTCATTCTTTTCAGCAATGTACTTTAATACTAAAGACTATGAAATTATAGATAGATCTATTGTAGAGTAATACCGGTACTGAAATTATGACAGAACAGAGGGAACACATGATCATTCCAATGTAAGTCCAAGTCCATCACACTTCTAGGATATCAACCTGTCCCATTTAGAAGCAACACAGATGGTGAATCAATTTCAGCAGCAGCACTGCCAGAACCCTACAGAATGACCTCCAGCAGGCCACTAATGTGCATGTTTCTGCTGCCTGCAACATCGTTCAGCTAGACCGGTTTAGCGGTGGGTCAGTGATGGTCTGGGAAGACATTTCCTTGGAGGGCTGCACAGACCTCTATATGCTAAACAGAGGTGCCCAGACTGCCATTAGGTACCGGGATGAGATCCTCAGACTTGTTGTAAGCCCATATGCTGGTGCAGTGGGCCCTGGGTTCCTTCTGAACCATGACAATGCTAGGCCTCATGTGGGTAGAGTGTGTCAACAGTTCCTGCATGATAAAAGCATTGATGCTATAGAGTAGCCTGCCTGTTTTCCAGACCTGAATCTAGTCGAGCACCTCTGGGGCATCGTATCTCATTCCATCCACTGATTCCACGTTGCACCACAGACCATACAGGAGTTTACTGATGCCCTGATCCAGGTCTGGATGGAGGAAATCCCTCAAGAAAACATCCGTGTCTCCTCAGGAGCAGGCCCAGACGTTGTAGGGAGTGCATACAGGCACGTGAAGGCCACACACACTATTGAGCCTCATTTTGAATTGTCCTGTGATCTGGCTTTTCCACTTTTATTTTGAGTATGATTCGAGATCTTGGGTGTGTCATTAAAGTGTTCCCTTTATTTTTTTTGAGCAGTGTAGTTACATTTAGCTTTGGCACACTCATGGCATTCTCTCATTATCATCTCATCTCATTCACAAGGCAGTCATCCGGAATGATTTTCAGTTGACAGACAACCTTGTCCCAGACAACCCTGACATTTCTTAACTTACTAATGTGCTTTAGACAATGAGCTGTCTTGTGCAGGGGAAGAATGTGAATGGTATCTGAGCTGGGAGACACAGCTGTCCAGTGCCAGGTGTGGGCCAGGACTTTGGTGATATAATAATTTCAGTAATATTATACAACTGTAGAATTGACGAAAAATCCAATAACCTTTAATTATACAAAAAGATTTCAGCACTGAGATGTGTTGAAAATCCCCTCCTCATATGACATTCTCACACATTGCCAAGGGGATAAATCTGGACTGGATTCTACCAAACAGGAAAATGTAAAAGCAGGGGGTGCACTGCTAATCAACTTGGTATGTCCCTCTACAAACACGAGACATATAAATGTATGAAAAAATTTATTAAAACATCATAATGCATTTCACCCTGTAAAGCCCAGCCCAACAATTAGTGGCCAAAACATCTAATACTTTTTTTTAAATTTGGGTGTGTGTTGGACCCTTTTTCAAAACATAAAAAAAGGGAATTTTTCTACATGTAAGATTTATGATATATCAAATTTGATCCATCAAAAGTTAATAGCAATTCTTTGATCAAAACATTTTAGTGTATCAAATATGATACAAATGGCATTACAGGGTTGACCATTAATGACTAACAACACAAGTCTCAGTTTTGTAAGAGCTATTTATCAAAAAAGTAGAGTGATGAGTGATAATCTGGCCTAATCACCTGATCTTAATCCAGTTTAAATATTTTGGAATGAGTTGGACCAGAGAGTGATTAAAAAAACCAATTAACCGATGTTTAAACAGGAATTCCATGTGTGTTTTTTTCATAGTTTGATTATTTTTGGTATTACTGTACAATGTTGAATATAATCATTTTAAAAACACTGAAAGAGAAGGTGCGTCCAGTCTTTTTTCTGGTTACATTTAGTTTGATTTACTCACCATTCAGTCACACAAACACGGACGTACACACTGTACCTGTTCTTTGTCACTGTCTTTGACCACCAGGTCTGCTCCCTTTTTTCTGCAGTCCCCTCTGCCCTTTATCCAAGAACCTGACTCAGTAGAGAGGAAATAAAAGGAAAAACTGAACATTGTCCATCCTGCAGGACAAGTTTTCTCTGTAACATAAAACAGCACAAAGGAGCCAAGAGCTATTGTCATAGAAAGACAGTATTATGTAAAACTTGGGACAGAGGTGATTTTTAAATGAAGGACTTCAGTTCGGAATTATATGACCACTATCATACAATGTTAACATTTACATGCAAACAGAATGTCACCAATGGCCTTTAGTTTACTGGGCCAAACCCAAGCATGCTTTCACAGTATTAACTGGATAATTGTGTTTGCAGCTAATGTTTTCTGGCCTAACTGAGACACCATGTATTGCTGTACAGCTTAGGCTCACTTTGTCTGGACAAACTCTATTCCACTTACAAGCCTATTCCACTATTCCACAATTTCAGCGAGGTTGACCTTCAGCAGGTCTCTCTTACCAGACAGGGTAGACAGTTTATTATCACTGGCCTGGAGACGCGCAATCAGGTTGGCTTTTATAGTGGAGAGTTCTGCAGATGGAACATCACTGGTTGGTCTGGTTAAAAATCACTGGTTGACTTTGCGTTATGAAAACAACACTCACAGTGGACAGTGGCAATGAGCCTAATCAGCAGTAGAACTCAGCAAACTCAGACAGAGAACAACAGCTCCATGAAATCTCTTCTGAGTTCCTGGGACCTGAACAAAGAAAAGATCAGTTATTACAGCCAATGATACAACAATAAAAGAGAATAAAGATTTATTTATAGCTTGGCTCACTCTAGTATTCTTACCCATCGAAAATTGTTGAATTTCTTGAGCAAATGCACTAGTCAAGTTCACCATTTGCATATATTTCTTCTATCGCTCATAAGGTGACCTTATGCCTTTTTTGTAAAAATCTAGATTTGTACTGCTTCTGTTGCAGACAATTATAACATCTGTCAAATTAAGTGAAATTTAGTCTATTTTACATTCTGGGTTTTTAATAAAATGGTGGATGGACGATAATGAATGGTTGGACTGATTGGTTGTGTATGCCAAGGGAAAACCATGAGGTTGATGGGGGGTGCAAAGCGGATCAGGGAGTGAGTGAGTGAGTGACTGTGTATGAGCATGCATCATGATTCAGACTGATGGGGGGTGGTCAGGTGGAACAGAATGTGAAACATGGCAAAAACATGGATTGTGACAGGTTTATTATAAAATAGTAAAAAATAAGATGCAATAAAGAAGCAAATGAATTATGCAGCACACCACTCTCATGAGATGGTTCACCCAAATGACCAAAGAACCTCCTGCTACCCAGCTAGTTATCAGAAATGATCACAGACTATGTCCATCCTCTGTCCACTGTCTCAGTCTTCAAGGTCAGGAGCACACTAATCAAAACAAAAATAAAAAGAACAACCTGACTTGGAAAAAGAAACAAAGAATATACAATCTCTAAGCAGATTATCAAAATTACATGCCTCACTTTGATCATTCTATGATCACATTAAATAACATTAGTATTTCACTCAACAGGCTTGTTAATTCATCAGATTTAAAACACATCTTCACTCGTGCAGAAGAAAGAAATTTGAAGTGTTTTAATTTCAAACCCAGATCTCCTCACATGAGGCCACTGAGCTCCCTCACTGCTGGCAGCTTTATGGGCAGGACACAGGCATTTTATCCAGTGTAGTTGGAGAACAACAGTCAAATGAACTGCTAAATGTGTAAGGATTATTACCGAACATTTTGACTGACAAGATTTAAATGAGCAGTTTTTAAATAAAAAAGGGCAGCAGTACACTGGTCTGTGGGACAGAATAAACAATTTTCTGTTTTTACTTACTCTCAGTATCATGTAAATGGTAAACTGCAGCTACACTTTAAAGCAAGTCTAAAAATCTGCAACCTACGACTACCAATATTTATAACAGACTTTAGAAAAAGTGGCTTGACACAAGGAATGCGACAGTTGTAGCACATGTCCTGGATACATCTGTGTGTGGTGGCTCTGGAAGCACTGACTCCAGCCACAGTCCACTCATTGTGAATCGCCCCTAAATTTTTTAATGGTCTTTGCTTCACAATCCTCTCAAGGCTGCAGTTAGCTCCCTTGCTTGTGCACCTTTTACCACCACACCTTTTCCTTCCACTTAACTTTTCACTTTGGATACATCAATCTGTGACCAGTCAGCTTCTTTAGTAATGACATTTTGTGGCTTACCCTCTTTTGTGGAGGGTGTCAGTGACTGTCTTCTGGACAATTGTCAGGTCTTAGTTTTCTCCATGGTTGTGTAGCCCACTGAACCAGACTGAGAGACCATTTAAAGGCTCAGAAAACCTTTGCAGGTGTTCTGAGTTACTGAGCTGATTAGAGTGTGACACTTAGAATCTGCAATATTGAACTTTTTCATAATATTCCAATTTTCTGAGATACTGAATTTTGGGTTTTCATTAGCTGTAAGCCATAATATCCAAAATTAAAACAATGAACATTTTAGATATATATTAATCCGTGTGTTATGTATCTATATAATATACAAGTTTTACTTTTTGAGTTTCTTAAGATGCACTTGTAATATCCCTGCAACTGCACTTGCACTTTACAACTCACAAGGTGGCAACAAATGCCACTCATAAGATAAGAGGAGCTGCAGATTTGGTCACATAATTTCAGTACAGAATTCATACTTAGATGAAAATAATCAGATCATAAACATTTCCCTTGCAGGTTAGTCTTTTCTTACTGATACAGTACAGACACAAAAAATAATATCCTCTGTTATATCTGCATTTCTTTCTGTATGATATTGATAACATGATGATATAACATATTTAGTGTAGTAAACACAGATCAGTGTGAGTGTCACTAAAACCATGTGCAGTGCTGTAAATCACCTCTGAGCTGCTTGTTGGAGAAGTTTTCCTGAAGAATTAGTGATGAAAGAAGAGACTCAAAGACACTTGAGATTACTTTTTACTAAAGTTTGGTTTTGTTATAGATTTCGATGCCCCCAACAACAACACTGGATCCAAAGAAAGCATCTTACATGAGTTACAGAAAAAGTAGAGTTGAAACAGATTTCACAATCATCTTTAATCGATCTCTGACAAAATAAACATAATTTATTAGTAAAAAGTGGATAGAACTAGAGGATCTACTAGATACTGTTTAACACACAAACTGTCATGAGAAATAATTGTAATAATACACTCAGACACAAAGATGAATACCAAAGGACAACTTATTTTATACAAGCATGGAGACATACTGCACACCATTGCTAAAGCTTTTTCTCACAGATCCAGTACAGAGAAGCATCACATGAGCGATCATTCCAGTTTTCTTCTACTTTCTTGCCACTTCTCATATGTGCACAGTCTTCTTCGCCCCATTTAGCATGTCCACCACCATTGTCAGGCTGATATGGCTCCCAATAGCTACTATAACAGGTAAAACAATAAAAAACAGCCGTGAACATAGTCTTAAAACATGTGTCTCACTTCATTCAGTGTACTTCTTCTATGTCTGTGGGGAATGTCTGTAGTGGTTATTCTTCATAAGTGTCACAGAAACAGTTTTTTAGTTTTAAATTATCTGAAAAGGTTACATTAAGGATACACACTAATGTTTAGTTTTTGTGGTAAAGCTGTTTAAGGGAGGCATTAATTAGTGGCTGTAATTTTTCTGTTAATTAACAAACCTCATGGTCAGTGGAGTTCCATCAATCCATTTCCAAGTGTTCTCCACTTCTCCATCAGTCAAACCTATCCAACTCCAGGTTTCTACAGTGAGGCCAGAGAGGAATGTCTGTGTCAATGCAGATAAACGAAAAGTTACTGTTGGCATTCGACCTATTCACTGTCACTGGCTTAAAGTGGCACTTGTTTTGTAAATAACCAAGTGTTGTACCAGTCTTTTAGTGCTGCCTGTGACAACTAGATCTGTTACTTTGAAATTGCAGTCTTGTTTGCTTGTTTGCCACAAATCAGACTCACTAGAGAGGTGTCAAAAGAAATAACTGAACATCCTCCAACCTTGCTTAGTCAGCACAGAACTGATTTCCAAACGTTGTTAATATGCATAACTGAGAATTTTTTTTTAGTTCACACACACAACAAAAAAAATAACTGCAAGATCGTTAAACACTTATTGAGAAACAGAGCATTTAGATTTCCCATATAGTAACAAGTAAAATGAGCTTGTCAGTGTTAGATTTCTAAACTGCAATGACAGTGTGGATTTGTACTACAAAATGAACTATGTGCTCTAAAATCTACAAAAGTACAAAACAATTCATTTTAAACAGTTTTGAATTTGATACTGTTAATAACCTGAATGTGCAAGTTGGGCAAGCCAGAGTCCTGGAGAGAACCCATGCAAACACAGGGAGAACACAGAAAGAATCTGGTAGACCCAGGAATGCTGTGAGGCGGCTAACCTCTAGACAAGTAGTCAGCTGGTTGCAGGCCTTTTTCTTACTGATCCCCATCCATTAAAATAATCTCCCTGCTAGTCTGATACTGAAGACATCTTTAAATCAAAATTTAAAACTACTTCATTCCCACTAAGTTCCACTTAGTGGCAGCATTTGTAGCTTTGGTTGGTGGTTAGTCTTTTAGATTTTAATAAACCCAATATTTAATAGTCCATATACTGTACTCCTGAAATTTAATTGTGTTATTTTCTCTAAAAATCACTGCATTTTTCTAAACCTTGTTTTTTTCTTCCTTTTTTCCTCAAGAATGTGAGCATACAGGCATTGTGCATATTCCTCTATGTCTCTCTTGGGCATTTTATCCATTTTCCATTCTTCCTATTCATTGTCATGTCTGTTAATGCTTATTTTGTCTATTGTTTGTTCTTTTCTCTCTTTAATATGTTTAGTGCAATGAGATGATTCTGTGGTAACTGGCGATGACAGAGTCCTTATCCCTACAATAGTCCCCTACAATGGTGAATTCCTGCTGTTATCAAAGCAAAAGGCAGTGCAGGAATTATAGCGTTATTTGCGACTTTTTTTGAGGCAATGTATCTGATCTAGGTAACATAAAGTCAAATGACTGAAGTTTCATCTGAATTTGTCCCCAGTTTCTTGAGATACAAAATTAATCACCAGTTCACTTTTTAGTCACAAAAAATGGACACATGTATTGTACCTGTTCTTCACCACTGTCTATAACCACCAGATCTGCTCCCTTTTGTTTGCAATCTTCTCTTCCTGTTGTCCAGTAACCAGGTTCAACTGAGAGCAAATAACAGGAACTGCTGAACATTGTCCATCCTGCAGGACAAGTCTCTATCTCTGTAACATAAAATATGTAATAAAATTACACAACAAAAGACACAACTCCACCTACTACCAAAGCACAAGAGCGGAGTGAATTTGTGCTACTCACTCACAGACTTGTTTGCCTGCTCCCCCTGCTTCATGCGGCATCAATCTGTCAATCATCATCAGTCTTAACTGGATAATTGTGTTTTTTCCTGTTACACTCACCCTCTGTAGTCATTTCAGTGGGGTTGGCCTTTGGGAGGTCTCGCTCTTCATTCAGGGAAGACAATATGTTATCACTGTCCTGGAGATGCTCGGTCACGCTGGCTTTGGTAGCAGAGAGTTCTGCAGCTGTACTGTGTACTGAGTAATGGTCTGAAATAATGGTAAAGAAAAGAAATATGTCTGTGAAACATAAAATACAACGTTTGTATTTGTATTTACACCACCAGTCAAAGGCTTGAACCCACATAAGATTACCATGTTTTCATGAAAAGCTGTCTTTAGCTGTGTTAGGGTCAATCCAAAATGTTTTTCTGATAATCAGTTATCTTTTTAAATTAATAAACTTTCATTAGCAAATACACTGTGTACTAGTTAGATAGAGTACATAGTACTATTTGGTGATCATAGGCCTGTATACTGGACATATATGTAAATAATCCTTTAATACCAGCTGTTTAATAATGTCTATACTGTATCCCTGATTAATCTCGATAGTGTAAAATCTACTTTCGGCAACATGGTCATTTCTATGTGTGTCCAAACTTTTGACTGGTGTTGCAGTTATCTACTTTATCTACATAACCTCACAGATTATTATCCACACACATTACAATAATATGAATTACTCAGTTTCTTGTTGTCACTGTTCTGTGACTACCGAGTTTAGGATTCTGGTGTAAATCTGTCGCTACCTGTGTATGACCCTGGACCTGACCCCTGTCCTTTACCGGACATGGAACTGCCGCCTTCAGCCCAGTTCCTGATAATATTCCTCCATACTTTTTCATAATAAATCTAATTCTTAATTAATTTCTGCTCCCATTTTGTCTCTCAGGCTGTGAGTCACAATTACAAAACGTGACACCACCTACAGACATTATACTGTAAGGCATGCCATGCTTTGTCACAAAAGACAAACAATTATGGTAAAAATGACCATTTGCACATTTTGTGTTCTCGTTGTTATTTTGTTGTAATTGACTTTTCTGGGAGTGGTTCTTTTCTTTTCTTTCCTTTCTTGATGAGAGAGCAGCTGTAACAGGCAAAACAATTTCCCTCTGGGATTAATAAAGTTTTTTGAATCTTGAATTGAATCTTGAATCTTGAATTAATATGTCGGGGACTGAAGATTTTAAGTGCTACATTTGTATGATTCGTTGATCTGTACTTACTGATGATTTAAATTTGGGAAAAAAAGAGCAAATTCCAAAGAACACAAGAGCTGGTAGCTGGCAGAGAGCATGAACACATGGGACGGTATGTATGTGGTGCCGAATGTGAAAAGAGCACTTATAACTACTTTTCTCACATTTAACTAAATGACACAACACATTTTCTCACATTTAGATAAATGTGACAAAGTCTAAATGTAAATGTTAAATGTA
>OMLM01006586.1:1915-19995 GCA_900302695.1 Helostoma temminkii | reverse complement strand
ATTATTATATAAAGAATATTTGTTCTTTTAAACTAATAATGAGCAAGTATACTTTCAGTATACATTTTATGTACTTATCAGAGGTAAACTAAAAAGTGGCCAATTTAGTAGTAGTCTAGAAGTACTAGAAGTACATAGAGGTGTACTTACTATACTTAAACTATACTTGAAGTATACCTAAGAATACTTAATAAATAATAACTTGTAAGTGTGTAATAGTAACTTTACTAGGTTACTTACCTTTAACAGGATTTTCCAAACTCTTACATAATTTTGGTTTAATGGTTTTCTTACATCCTCCAGTGGAACCATGGAACCTGCAAATGTCATCCCAGAAAGCTGACTCATAGCTTCCTCTCAGTTCAGTGAAAACTGTCAGTTGTGGGCAGACTCTGTTCTAGTTTTTCTGTTTCTCTGTAAATGTGAGAATGTGAAGCTCCGAGTGTCCCTGCTGTCATGCTGAACAGTTTATATTGTGTTCTTTCAGGACAGCTGATTTAATATTTAATATTCAAACAAAATCTTTTTTGCAGCCTAGCACCATTAACTGTGCTGTTTAATACAAGAGGCACTGTGGTGCAGAAGTTTCTTTTCTGCTCACCTCATTTTCTGATCCTTCTGTGCTAAGGAAAAGGCCACACAATTTTTCCAGTATACTGAAACTATGGCCCATCGGTCACTGTACTATATCATATCTACTCTACTCTTACTCTTTGAAAGTGTAGCTGAGATATAACCAATCATATTCATTTTAGTATTATCAGATGATCAGTGTTAATATTTATTAACACTGATCATCTTAATTAATATCCAGAAAGCAACATAGGCCTACACCTGACTTTAAGATATGACTTAGAATATTCAAGGAAATGATTCCATTACTGTGATACTCATCATTTGTGACTTGTGTGTCAATAACAGCCCATTATAGAACATCCACACATTACATATGACTATTATGCACAAATCATTAGACCAGGAGTTTTTTACATATGAATAATAATATATAACTTATAATAACAGATACTCCAATACAATGAAATCCTACTACTGTGGATAGTCAGCTGGTATTACTAGTGCCCTGATTTGAAATCAGTCATCCTGAAACCATTTGAAAATTAACAGAACAGTTTGTTTTGCATTCATATGTCACTGTGATACAGTCAGACATATGACACTGTTCAGAGAATATAAATGGTTGTGATTTCACAGGTATCATAGTAGGGGTCATATCAGGTTCAGAAGTTCAAAGAGACTTATAATAGCTCATATTGTAGTTCATATGTCATCTCAGTTTCACTGACTATCGATCAGTTTTCAGTTTTCCCACAGAGTGGGTGACTGTCCTCCTCTGTATTTGCACTGTAAGCTTTAAGTTGTAATGTAACATTGCAGAATCATGCTAAACTGTGGATCGTCTGTACCCCTGCAGTGATGTTAATTGGTTTGACATAAAACCTCCACAGTCTTCCAGTTTTGCTACACAGTAATGGAACTGGTTACAAAAATGTTGCGTCATGTGTCAGGTGAGGAGTAAGAGTTGCAAGGAGAACACCTAATTAGTGTTCCCAGTTAAAAACTGAAATAATAACCCCAACGCATTATTAATATACAAATTAGCTATATCTGAAAAGGGTTTTAAATATGGGTATAACACTTAAATCACTTGTCAATCATACCACCCTAATTTGAGTTTGTGACTCAGTATGGCCACACCCTAAAAACGTTGTACAGCAGATTCACTCCTGTTCCCTGTACCTCACAGTCTGCACACAGATGTGGTAGAACTCGATATTGAAGTAAAAGTTCAAGAAACCATACTTGGTAAGTTTGGTGTCATCAAATGTGTCACCATATGGAGGCGCCAGAGGGGTCTGTTCAAACAGTAAGGCTTTATATAATGTCTGAAACTAGGAACTTATACTTATATATATATATATATTTTTTTTTATATATTAATATATATATATATAATATATTATATATACAACAAAAAGACACATTTTATTTGTTTGCCTTTTCACGATCCATTGAGAGCCACATTCATGCTTGTTTTCCAACTATCTGTGCCCTGCCCACTGTTCATTACCTGGTGTGTTCAGACAATCATAGGCTGCAAGTGCAGGAATAGTTGGAAAACAAGCAGGACAGTGGCTCTCCAGGACCAGGGTTGCCTGCTCCTGTTATAGACTCTCTTCATGTTTTAAGTGTAATACGTTTGCCGAAAACGAGACAAAACACACAGTAAACAGTTAATGTTGAATTTAACTAATATTGATGAACATTATTTAGTTTTTCAGTTGGGCTCCTGGAGTCAGTCCCCATGCATGAGAAGCAGGGCACATCCTGGGCAGGTCACCAGTCAATCACAGGGCTGACACATAATGACAGACCATTCACACTATAAACAATTTAGAGTTACCAGGTAATCTTGTTGTATGTCTTTGGCAGAAAGCCGGAGTACCTGGAGAGAACCATGCAGACACAGGGTCAACAAGCAAACCCAACGCAGGAGCTTCTCGCTGTGAGGCGGCAGTGCTAACCACTGCATAGTAATCATGTAGTTAAATCTGAGATGACATAATAAATAAATGAACATACTAATACAAAACTAAACACATTCTGAGATTTTTTTGCAAATGTTGAAGTTTAAAGGTAAATTATTTATAGTGTAAACACATTTCACATTTGTGCTGTAAACTGCAAACTATACTATACTAGTAGTACAGGGTAAATATAAATAATAATAAACATAATACATTTTGTTATGTACTAAATAATCATTTAGATCATTTATGTACTGACAGGTGGTTAAGTCATAACTTAACTTGTTTTATTTACATTTCATACAGTCAAGCTGCTCCCACAACAGCTGTGCTTTGGGTCAATGTCCTGTGGGACGAAAGCTCCAATCAAGTGCTAACTGTGTATTTCTTTAATTCAGACAGTTTTAACTGGGAGGTTTTTCTTAGAACAGTTAGAACAACTGTCAGAACAATTAGTTAATTGTTCACAACTTTATTGTATGTTTGCAAATGGTAGTTTCAAAACCAATTTTTGTCTCAGTGAATTTGATCAGTGATCTCAATGCCATTCTTATCATTTAACAAATTAGTCAAATGTATAGATTCTTTTTCAAGCAAAATCAAAACTAAAAACAGAAAAAATAAACAGTATAGGCTAACTAACAGTTCTGACAATTGTTGTAATTGTTTTGAAAAATGCTTTTTTATATTTAGCAAATTGATCCAACTTTAAGTGCAGGTAAACTTGTTCCCTGAAACCTAAAAAACCTGGTTTCTCCCAGTAGCCTGGCTCCTAACTGCTTGTAAATGCAGTCACTGACTGAAGCATTATAACATTTTAGTTCTTTATTTCTAGCCTTAACTATACACATGATAGCTCATGCTCCAGATTATCAACTAGCCTAAAGAAGGCCTGATTTATTGCTTTATTAAGCACAACAATGGTTTTCAGTGGTGCTAGCATGCTGTAATTGCAACATAATTGTATTGATCAATTTGCTTTTTAAATAGCCAAACCTTAGCATTAGCAAACAAAATGTAGCACTGGAACTCTAATCTCTAAGTCTATGTACATTACGTTGCCACAGGTTTTGGAATGGCTGCCTCTACATGCAAATAAACTTTAATGACATTCTTTATATAACGTTGGCCCACCCTTTGCAGCTACAGCTGCTTCAGCTGCTATGGGAAGGTTTAGTGTGTTTATGCACCAAACTCGCTTATACATGTCTTTATGGACCTTGCTTTGTGCACGGAAGTCAATGATTTCATTGGGGTGTTCCAAAACTTTTGGCAATATAGTGTATATATTCACATGCTATGACGGTCATTCACAATGTTAACAGCGAAAGCTACGTTTATACTTTTTATATGCAGTCTGAAAATATAAATGTTTCTCCATGAGTTTATTGGGGATTATGTCTCGTACTGTTTGTACAGTTGAGTCATAAGTTAGACAGGCATGGGTTTAAAAATAAACCAAAGTGACTGAGAGATCAACACGAAAAGTAGTTTTGAGTGTACAGAGAAAGCAAAATAATGAGCGGAAAATGTTCAGTGTCGGAGCTGTTTTAAAAGATGCAAAATGAGCACAAAGAGACCAAAAGTGGCCAACTATAGCAACAAAATGAGCAAGAAGTAGAAAAACTGGCAGAGAGAAATTCACAGTGACCACAAACAAAAGAAAAATGACCATGAGGAGAGGAAAATCAACAAAAGTAGAAACAAAATGACCACAGGGAGAAAAAAAAATGACCGTAAAGAGACACATGAAGACCAAAAATATACATGGAATGAGATATGAGATGAGAATAAAGACGAAGATGACATTAGGGACTCATTTGTAATTGTTGTGTGTCTCATACAGACTGCATGCCTGATATGGGGGCACTGTGGCTTTTTGTCAGTGCCAAAGGGCCCATTTTCGCTTAATCTGTGCGTGACTAGCAGGCGTATCTCACTGGAATATGTGTCATGTCATGAATCATCTCTCTTTAGTTCTTGCCAACATGAAGAGAAAACAGCGTTACTGTTCTGAGAAAAGGATTTTCAGTATGACCCTGTATATTTCCCACTGTATGCAATACAATGACGTGTGTTTGTTTAAACAGTAATGTAATAGATTCTTAATTTGCTCTAAATGTAATAGATTTAGAGCAGCTGCTTTATTTCTAAGTAGTGTGTACAGGCTGTTATAACACAGCTTAAACATGTTTTCTGCTTAAAAGCTAGTTTGGAAATGTTTGGAAATGAGAGACCTGTTCTTCAAATGTACCCTAAATAATTCAAGCTAGTCTGTTACCAAGCTAAAACTATCCTGTTAGTTGTTATGCAGCTGATTTCATACTTAGAAATCCAGAAGTAAATTGTCCTGGATGCCCTATTGAATGTGGAGCGCTGATCATGTGACTTATCGTGGATTATACTCTCCAGCAGGCAATGGGGTAAATGAATCATGCATATACAGTCACATTTTATGTGTGTCCCTGTGTTTTAATGCTGTTATTTGTTCTGTAATGTGCTCCACAATTTAGAAATTGCCACTGAATGCAGTCAATACAGTGAACAGACAAATATGCAAAAATAATTTTAAGTGATGATGATTTTAAGCTTGCTCTTTAAATAAAACCTAAAAATTCTTAAAAGGCATTAGAAAATCAAATGACCTTTGCAGTTAATCAGTTTATGTTTAGTTTTGATAACAAATGAGAAATTCTCATTTTCATGTTAAATTAAATGGCAGTTTGTCTTTTCAGAGCCTGGAGTGGTTCTGTTTGGGGTACAACCTGATTTTGTTTTATATTTTAACAAAGACTAAGTAATGAAATTATGAAGAAGACTACATATATGGCTCATAGTATTTATCAAAAAACCTGCAAATGCTCATTTAAGGACTGGCGACCTATCCAGGGTGTACCCCACCTCTCGCCCGTAAGCTGGCTGGGATAGGCTCCAGCACTCCTGTGACCCCTGCGGTATAGAAAATGAATGAATGAATGAATGCTCATTTAAAATCATAAATATATCAACATTCCTTCATGTCTCATTATGATAAAAGTTACTGTTGTTAACTTTGTTGTAAGGGACACATGAGGACACATAAGCGTTTACACTGTATAAAGAGATGTAGTCAAATGCGTCCCAGACCACCTCTGCAAGCGGTTTCAGTGATTGGATCACAATCCATTTTGGTGGCTGTTTACACTTGTATTTAGTGCTGTCCACTTGTGATGTAATGGCCCAGGATGCATATTAATAACATATGTAAACAGGGTCTTACTGAGTAAGACTGTTAAATCTGAAAATGAATTCACGTACGGAGTTTAGCCTAAAACCATTTGGTCCTGATCCAGCTACTGCCAGTAAATCTGCACTGTTTCAGGACCTGTTGCTCTGACAGCAGCTTCAGTTGGATGATTATCAGCAGGAGTCCAGGTTCTGTTGCACTCTAGACTGAGATGACAGGCAGAGCCCTGCAGAAATACAGCTTGATGAAAAATATACACTCAGAGAACATGAGCGGGGGTTGGGGTACTGCAGTGTAATAGTTGGCTCTTGATTTTATGCTGACTTAACAGAAAGAATAACTCATCACCATCATCATCATCATTCTCGTCATCATCTTTCAGATGGTCTGGCTTTCAGCTGAGCTAAGTACATATGTGTTATGTATACAAAGGGAAACTCTGCTTTCTATATGTCAAAGGTTTAAAACTGCTCACCCTGTTTGGTTTGGCACTCTCTACTGAAGTGGTGTAAGCAGGTCATGTGGTTAACGTCTTTTATTGACAGGGAACTACCACAGCACTGAGAAGTGACTCTTTCAGTTCCTCTACTTCATTTTCTTCATGTCTTCCCCTTCCTTCCCAGACAGCACCTGTCAATTAGGACTCAGATATCTCCTTGACTTTCTCTTTCTTTAAACACAGAAGACATACGGCTATCAGACACTGCTCCTGCTGTGTGCATGTGTCTTCTCCACAGTTAGTCCACTTTAAGTACTACAGAGCAGAGCCACACTCGCTGTCACTGGCTGGAAGAAATTAGCATACGGTGCTGGGTTGGCCAGGGATTTGACAGTGACTGATTGTCTTACAACCTATTGGGCAATTAAGCTGTGATGTCAGTGAATATGGGTTGGACAAGAGAAGGGGTGAGAGACATATAGAAAGGACTAAGAGTGAGAGAGAGAGCGCAAAGCAGTGGGTGGGATAAAAATGATAAAGAGACTCAGCACTAACATGGGAGAGAGCGAGAGAGAGAGAGAGAGAGAGAGAGAGGGAGAGAGAGAGAGAGAGAGAGAGATGGGTTTTGCCTCTTTCTGTCTATCATAATTGTTACCTTAAATTCTTTATTGGATGTCTGGCAAGTAATAAAACATGTTAACACTATACGTTAACATGAATATTTCATTTCATAATTGACTAATATGTTACCTTTTCGTTTGGCATCTCTAGGGCTTAAATGTTTGGGCTAAAGAGTGAGTAAAGACTGAAGAAATGTTTGGAACTTTTGCGAGTGGCTGTTCAGTCTCTGTGTGCAATTGTAATGTCTGGTAAACAGACACAAGCATTATCCCTATAGAAACAGAGCAGCATTACAGTGTGATTACTGTTTCAGCTTTCCATTAGGCTTATCTCTGCATGAGCAAATGTCCTGCCTGCAAACCATCACCTCTAATCTGATTTAATTGCTGTTAGGTTATTTTTCTGCAGCGGGCTCCAGCTGGAAGCCCGGTTGTAAAAATTAATTAGCACCTTCAAAACACCCAGCACCCGACACCATAAGGAGCAAAGTGACAGCAGAGGAGTCACTGCCAACAACAGCTGGCAGCCATGGGCTCCAGAAATATCCAGAGATCTCCTGAGAGACATGACAATCTGAAAACCCCTAGAGACCCGCAGAAGAATCCAATAAAACCTTCTTAAGGGAGCAGCTAGACATGTTGGCAAATGTTCATGTTCTTGGTGAGAGTTCAGTGAGAGAATGGATACCATTGTCCTGTCTGTATGGTAAATATGTAGATGGATGCAGGCTGGTTGGCTTCAATTAATCTTCTCATCAAGTGAGTTTAAGCTGTGAGAAAAATTCTACATTTTGGTAACGTCTTACAACTAGACCTCAAAAGGGAAATCCAGAATCCAATGCAAGCTTTGACTCCAGCGTCGTCCAACATGGTCTGACACGCCAGCTTGTGTTCTGTCCAGAACACAGAGTTTTATTTAGCTTTTTTGCCCCTAGATATTTCCAGGAGACTGCTGGATTCTGAACTTCCAAAACAAAGTGTGGACCTCCTGTGGCCTGTATAAGGGTTTGACAGAAATCCTAAGAACCCTTTGTAAAAGGGAGAAACTGCAAACTCCACAGAGATCTCCATAGAGAGATTTAGAGGTCTAGACATTGGTTTCTTTTTCTGATGAGGACACTTGTACGATCAGATCAGGCTGGAATGAAGTCACACAGACTGGATTCTACCTGGTCTGCCAGACTGGTTTTATCATCATCACAGAGTGAAAACCATGATCTGTTGGGATTTGGTCTAGCTGGTGTGCCCATGTGGGTCAAAACCGGGTCTCTTTGGCGAACCATCATTCCTCATTCAGAAGTGAATGAAGAGAAACACAACACATGGCCTTTACACTGCTTGGCCACACGCCTCCTTTTCAAATAAACAGAAACTAAATAAATACAACCTATGTCTGGCTGGAGCAAAACGAGGGGCCTCCTATACCACCATCTGGCCAAAGATCATCTGTGTTCTACAAGATGAATCACTCAATATTAAAAAGCCATCCAACCTTTCCATCTCCCCTTACCCACACACTATACTGTACATAAGTCTTCATTGTGAAGTCTTTCCCTAACTTTTGAGTACTGATTTTGAAGGTAAAATCGGAGTTCAAGAGTTTAATTTTGACCTTATCTCTTGAACCAGAACCTCTCTTAAGCCCAAACTGAAAATTCTTACCTTGAAATTCACATGGCGGATAGTCATAATTCTTTAGAAGTGGCTGCTGGACCCATGAGACAGCAAAAACGGCCCACGTACACATGCATGCAGACACACATTACAAATTGTGCCTCAGTGCTTAAAAAAACAAACGTGTTCCATGCAGGATCTCAGAGCTCTGATTGGAGAAACACAAAACCAGCCAACAGAAAAACACACTGCTGCAATTAGCAACAGAAAAACCATTTATCCCAGTGTGAAAGTAAACATATAGAGACAAGTTAATGAAAATACAGGTGGGGCTGCGGGAGGGGGCGGAGGAGGTGCTGAAGTCAGAAAGCAGAGCAGCGCTTTGTATTAATTCTGTGACTTTTTCAAGCTTTCATTACCTGCAGTAATTCTGCACAAAACCAAATCCTCATACTGAACCTGGCTTTTGGCTAGTCATGACATAAACAAAACATCTGCGCTCATTAAAACCGTGAAATCACATGGAACCCGATTTGTCAATTTGAAACACTGTTCAGGTCAAAAGATGAATTCTGAGGGCTTTTTTTCCTTTGTTGTAATGAATATGTTTCGGGTTGAGGATTATTAATTTAACTGAATTCATATTTTACTATTTTAACTCACATTTTTCCTTCCAGTTCAGCAGCTTAACAGCTTCACCACCTGTGAAATGATCAGTTTAAAGAATGTAATCTTGTGTACTGGTCCACTGATAATCCAGCTGAAGGATTACATTTTCAGTATTGATCGAGTGCTGAAATCTTTTTTGTCATTTCTGCAATTTCTCCTTGTGACCACTAGGTGATGCAAAAAGCTTACAGCCGAGGACAACATCTCTCATCTCAGCATGTAGTAGTAGTGTGTATCAGTAGTGGCAGAGGCAGAGCTTCTATTACGGCAAAAGTATCATTATCACAGAACATAAACACTCTATTACAAATGACACAGTCCTGCACAGAAAGCTTTAATTAAGCAGAAATGCATTTTAGCATCAAAATATATTTAAGTACCAAAATCAAAAAGGAAAACATATATTTTTGGATCACGCTGATTTATTCATGTACACACATCAGTAATGTTGCAGCTTTTATTAGTTGATTTAGTAGTTTAAAATGTGAATGCTTCCACTGTCATACTTTTATGATATTTGCATTTAAATTAGATTTGATCTTTATAGTGACCTGAAGCTTTCCAACAAACAATGCTTCTGACTACTTTCAACTTTACAACAAAGAGCATAATACTGTCTCTTGTACTGCTAATACTGTCTTTTATTGAAGCTTATTGGTGGTGTCTTTTAAGGGGAAGGGGAATATTAAATATTCAATTATAACTTAAAAATAACTTGAAAATATGTACACAAGGTGACAGAACCCATTGCTAATACTCACACAGTAATAACGGAAGCTGACTTATATGGATGCATCAACATTTATATCATCTGAAGTGTGTGTGTGTGTGTGTGTGTGTGTGTGTGTGTGTGTGTGTGTGTGTATTAAAATTCATCATTGCAGTGTTGTAGTGTTGTTACCATGGCATTGCTATGTATAGTCAAGATGACTATGACTGTTGATCAGCTTTGATCAAATGTTGACTGCTCCCTATGTCACATGCACACACGTTTCTTTCCATCACTTCTGGGGACTTGACATTGAATTACATTTATTTCCTGGTGACTCATCCTACCATAACAATAGCCATGACCCAACTCCCATACCCTAACCCTAAACTAAATCACAACTTTAAAACTACTTTTTTCGTGGTGGGGACTAGCAAGGAAGGTTATACACCACAAAATGAATGTGTAAACAGGTTTCAGTCCCCAGAATGTGAGTAGCACATGCTGCGGACACACACACCCACACACACACACACACACACATTTGTCTGAATAGCTGTCCGTTCTGCTTGTCTAAAATGACCAAAGGGTGTCCAGGACAATGGGGGAGTGACAGGCCTCTCTGATTGGTCATGGCATTCTTTGACTGACATGTGATGGCAGCTGGGAGGGTTTGTGGGAGCCATGCTGCCTCACAGTAAGTCTCTGTGTGTATATGTTGTGTCTTGAGCTCACAGGAAGAACAGGTGACAAAAACAACAGACTGTTACAGCTTTATTTTTTAAACTTGTAATTGAAATAAGGTTGTTTTTTTTTTTAACTGACACTTCGACATATACCCTGCATAAGCTGCAGCCTAGGGCCTCGTCCAGTAGAGGGCCACTGTAAGATATACTTCAGCTTTTCATCTTTAAAATAGTTTTAAATATAAATTATTATTTTTCATGAACCTTTATTTTGTAATCATTATGTGACTACAAGAGTATAGCTTTCTATAGTTTCTATTTATTTAAATGGTGAAAGAGGAGCTGACAGGATGGTAGCTAACAGAACGAGACCAACAACTCATAGATGTGTATGGTGGAGAAGGAATATTTGTAGAAGGATGGGGCTTTTAGGAGGGGATGATAAGCAAATGGGCTCTCCTTGTAACTGGATACAGACAGAGCCTGTATCAATCAGCAGGCCAATGCTCCTTCACAACTAGCGTGAAGAATGCCTAAACCACTTAACTACCGTATCTCTGGAATATGACTTGGTTCATCAGTTGGACTTTGCAGACGTGAAAGATTTTCTACCAAAGTTTACCAGGAAATAACAGTAGTTGGTCAGTCATTGCATTGCATTGCACTTCCAGTTCATTTTAAACACAGACTTCACTAGAGGTGGTGTTTTCAGGTTTCAGGACATACAACAGGATATGTGTATGTACTTCAATATAGGATATTTCAGAGTTTCTTAGGATTGCTCATTGTGTACTAAGTCTAATACACACTGTGGTCCCCTGTAAACACATAGAAGGATGACTTTTGGTTACTCCTTTTGATTTTCTGCGCAGTGCAGTGCCAGTGTTCAATTTGACAGTTTGTTTCAGTACAATTTTTGGAATTTGTGCAGTTTCTGGTTTGGTCGTCAAGCTCATTATTGGCATGAGCCTTTTGTAGGATATGTGTTCCCATATTTGGCTACATTGCTGTGATTGATTGTTACATATTCCATCTGTCCATCACAATGTCTGTACAGTACATGGATGAATCCAGATTACTAGTCATTGTCTTTGAGTATTCAGCATCTGCAAATATTGACTCATTACTACACAATATCAAAGCATCATATTACTACAGTGATAAAGACACTGTTTTACTTCATCAGTGGTAGTGCAGTCCCATGGGTGTAAACAAAACACTGGAGGCACCTCTGAACATAACGTACCCCAGTACGACTCCGCCTCCCTCAGTGACCTTAATAATGCACATGTAGTCACAGTGGTGACAGTTTAAACTGTACTAAAAAATAATAACTTTGTAAATGTAGAATTTATGGCAGAGCTGTTGTACTGGATTGTATTAGATTATACCGGTGGTCATAATGCTAATTGGTGTATAGTGCCGATACATCCATCTGTTATAAGTGACACTTAAACTCATTTCAATTCTAACATTTATGTGACACTTTAGCCTTTCCAGGTTTCCAGATGCTCCACTGAACAACAACAACAAAAAAGGCATCCAGTCTTCCCTGTTTGCTTGATAAAAAATTTACTTCAATTTCTTTGGCGTTTACACTTCATCCGATGCTTTGAACCAACCTTCGTTGTATGGACTTTATCTCCTGTCTCTACTGACACTACAGGCTCACTTAATAAACTGGAATTTCAACTCCTTTCAGAGTTTTTCATTTTCACAAAAAATTCAACTCAGTTCAAAACTAAAACTGACACTTCAGCTGTATTCAGTGACAGGAGGACATAGCAACTGGTAATTGTTCTCACATGGATTAAACAAGCAAAGGTTTAACTCATGAGCTTTAGAAATGTTGGTAGGAGTCATTTTGAACTTAGCTGTGCTGAAGCCGTGCTGTTTCGTTTTGCTTTGAGTCATTGCATTGCGTTGCAATAGCAGTAGCTCAGTTGGTAGGACAGGCAGGTGGTTCAACTCCCAGTTTACCTGATTCCTGGCTACATGTTCAAGTGTCCCTGGACAAAACACTAAAACCCTGTAGCCTTGGTGCCTCAAAAGAGCAGCCTATCCACAAAGAATTTCCCCAAGGGGATTAATAAAGTGTCAATTATTATTATTAAAACCAACGACGTGTTAATGGGCTTTCATACCAAAAAAGTTCTGTGATAATACATTTCACAGTTTTTTAATGCTGACCTGTTTTCTGAATTGTATTTTCAAAACTTTCTAAATCTGTCTTAAGCAGTCAAGAGTTAATGTGAACACTGAAACAGGCTTTACTGTAATCTTTCCATCTGTTGATACAGCTCTTACATGGGAAGCCATTTAAAATTGCTTTGTTGGTTTTGCTGGTGTTTAATCGAGAATTTTGGAAGAGGTCTTCATAGACAGATTTAAATTCTGGGCACTGTGTGGAGTGAAGAAGTGCAGCTCTGTCTGTACATCAGTTCCTATAATGTTATACCTTAAAGCTATCTTCCAATGTTGCTGGATCTTTAGTACAAATGTACCTATTTTTACACTTTCCTTGTGTTGCAACTCAGCAGAGAAAGAATATAGAAATATAGAATATAGAAACTGTTAGTAGTAAGTAGAAGACTTTGCTGTACAGCACTAACCTTCTGTAACTGCAAAATTTTAACACAGACGCATAACATGTGTCTTCACTGGCTTCTTCTTCTGCAGCAGCCTAGCTGTGTTCTGCTGTAGACTGGTCCACAGCTCCCACTACAGTGTCAAAGATTAGGAACATGAGCCATAGCAGAGTTCATGTGAATATGAACACTTTAATTGCTGCAGATAACACACAACCCTCTGTGCAGGAGCTTGCGTGCCTTCCACTGTGAGAAGCACTTTCCAGACTTAGGTGTTTCCATTTATGAAAGAAAATGATATCCTGTCAATTTTTTAAAAGTAATTTCTAGTAGAAGCTCAGCTATGTTTTCTGACACACTATGAACTCTGCTATGCAAAGCAACACAATTTATTCATCTGCACTCAGCAGCCCACATGCAATCTTGCCACACTGAAAGGATTATGATGGTGGTGATGATGATATTAATTGTCTGCAATAATGATGTTAACAATTATATTGTTTAAAGAGTATTTTGCCAAACATAGTTACAAACTGCAAATGAGAATATTAGAAACTAACTACACTGAAACACAAACAGTAACTGGAGCAGGTCCAAATGATGATGATAGGAGTGATGATGGTGGCTTGTGAGAGTGTGATTGACAAATCTGTGTAAACTGCACTGTATGTTCTGGCACGTGTGTGTGTGTGTGTGTGTGTGTGTGTGTGTGTGTGTGTGTGTGTGTGTGTGTGTGTGTGTGTGTGTAATTTATGAGCAAAATACAACTAATTGCAACCACTTGTTAAAGGCTGAGGTCTGCATCTCCTCTTATGTCATATTATGCACACACACACACACACATTCACCACAGTAAGTTATTATTCCCCCAATAAATGTAGAGTCAGTCATTAACACACAATTCTTTGAAACACACATATATCTAAAACACCCCCCCAACACACACACACACTCATACCATCATGTTCAAGCTAATCATGACCCAGTGTTCATTTATAATCAATCTCTGATGCTTGACATTGGTTGTAAATAAACAGACAGTGTGTGTGTGTGTGCGCGCGCGCGCGTGTGTGTGTGTATGTGTGTGTGATTTCCATTCCCATTCACAGGAAAGTAATCCCCATCTATCCATCACTTTGACCGTGCTGTAATCCACGTGCCATGATGTGCCTACTCAATGTATGTGTGTGTGTGTGTGTGCTGCCACCTCTGATTGCTTGTAATGTTTAACACATGGCTGTAGTGGTGGATTTCACTTTCCCACCAATACACACATTCACACACATTAAAGTTTCTATTTGTTACACTTAGCTTCACAATCAAAAGTAGGAACAGTCGTGCACAACTGGTCACAGTTGAGCCGGCAGTTAGAATGACGTATTCGTTACAACTAATCATTATTAATCATTATTATGACCTATTAACAGTCACAAGCAATCTGAGGATTAAAACTTACAACGTTCCAGTCTTTATACTCTAGCACGAAATGTGAAATCCCTGTCTTTCTTATACAAACAGTATTCCACTCAAAAATATTTACAAAATAATGTAGTTTTTATAGCAGGAACTCGAATGATTTTCGTAATTAGCTTGCACTTTAATTCCTGGCCCTTCGGTCCTGCTCGGCAAAAATACTACCACTTCCTGAAGGCCTGGAGACGCCAGTTTGCAGCCAGCTGGTCAAACACTAACCTTAACCCTGCATCAGTTCTGTTTTTTGGTCATGTGGGGGCAGAGCAACAACCTGCAAACACAACGTGATCAAAACTAAGCAGCAGTTGCTGCTAAAATAAAAGTGCTTGTTCTTAACCTGAAGACTGTGGTGTTTGTACCTGATGTGTTCTGTTTCAGTAGTTTATAATTATGTGGTCAAATGTAACTTTCGTTCTAAGCAATCAGAAACAAGTTGCTATTATATTGTGTATTCTTCACATGCTCACTTAGACACCCTGCTTGTGTGGTTAAAGTCCAAGTTTTTACTCAGTATCATCAAATTCTATTGTAATAATAAAGTATATTCTTAGATGTGTGAATATACATTATGTTTTCATGGTTGTGACCATTAAGTCACGTAGGTTAGTAGCACGTTGATCACAATGGTACTGTAGCTGTGATAATGTAAAGTGATAATGTGCTTATTTAAATGCATCATAAAAAAAACACATAAACACGTAATCATTCTGGTCAGGAGAAAAAATTTTATCATATATTTTTAATTATTATCTTTAGTTTCAGTAGAACACAGTATAAGATATGCTGCCTTGGACACTTACATAAATAAATGATGAAGAAGATTAAAGAAGTGTTCCACTCAACCCTACTTCTTTATGTTGCACTGTAAGTTCAAATATTTTTAGCTCTGGACTGATCTTCATAAGCTCCTGAAGAAAATATGTGGCTCTTTAGGTGCTGAATGCCACAGATTCTGTCAGCATGTTGTCTGCTTGTCTTTAGCTGTTACTTTTAATTTTTTATTTTTTTTAAGTTCATTTTAACCTCAAAAGTGTTTATGTGCATTTCAAACCTGGTGTTTTATTCCAGGTGGTTGGTTTATAAGTATAAATAATATAAATATTCATACGAATGAAAAACCTTTTCATTTAACATATAAAAAGGAGAGGAGTGTTCTCTCTCTCTCCCTCTCTCTGTCTGTTTGTCTCAGTGTGTCTCTATCTCCAGTTTCTCTTCCATTCATTCCCTCCCAGATGGACAGATTGTCCCGGTGTTTGCCCTCAGGTCACATTTGACCTGGAAGTTCTGTGATTGGTCTAGAGGTCACACAGCTGGCTTCCCATTGGTGGAGAGGTTATTCCCTTGGCCTCTGTAGGTTCCACCTCCATACATCACTGTCACCACAGCTTCTGTTGACACCATTATTAAAAGTCACTGTGTGTGCGTGTGCGTGTGCGTGTGCGTGTGTGCATGTGTCTATACACCCTAGAGTATTTAAGATGTGGCTTGTTTAGTGCAGAGGAAACAATCCTGAGTCTTGTATAAATGCTTGAGGAAGTTCGAGGAATGATAATCTACTCTGTGTTTTTACGTTCTTTCCACTTGTGCCGTATCTTCTCAGTATCAACTTCACGACTTTTCCTCACCATTTCTATAAACCTCATACACAATTTGAGCAAAATTATGTGATAAAATTTTATTAGCTGGAGTAAATTTGCATTAGTAAAAAAAGCTGTGTGCCTAAATTAGCCCATTTTTTTCTGTAATGAACAACATAAAAATTCAAAAACTATGTGTGTTTCCATTTGTGCCTTAATACAAAGCCTTTTAGATTAATACAAAGGATTATTTCAGAAAATAAGCTCTGTGTGAAATAAAAAAAACAAATGTTCTGTCCAACATATCAATCTTTGAAAATACCATGCATTTTTGATTTTTGTCAGAAATAAAAAGCATCTGAGAGGCTGGAAATAAACTACATTTCCATTGCATTACTTCAGTGTGACCATCACTAATCTTCCAACTTGTTTACTGATTTAGCAAACAAACTCTCTTACCAAATAATTTTCTTATAGTTGATAAATCTACAAGTTGGAAAGCTGATTCCCAGATTGGACTGGAAGAACCTGCACAGAACCCCAACCTCAGCCACATCCAACACTCCAGTGCCACATCCTGGGATAAACTGGGCTGAGCCAGACCTTATCATCCATCACAGCAGTCAAGACACTGTACTGTTTATAACTGTTCTTGTGACACACACGTAATGTGGCATTAAAAAGTCTGGTGAACAGCCTGAAAAAGAAGAAAATGTAACAGCAGCATATTAATGCACATGGTTTGATATCACATGCTTCACATACACATAAAATGTTTGCATTTCAGTTCTTTTGATCACATAACAAACTAATGAAATATCACACTACTCCTTTTCCAGCCCAGTATACTTGCAGGATAATGTTACTGTCAGCTTCAGCGGCAGTGAGCCAGCCAGATGCAAACCTAACTCTGTGCAGAGACGCAGACTGTTTTCCTGGGGGATGCTTCTAAACTGTTGTGCATTCAGGGAATTAACGGCTAATTAAACTGGCGACCTTCTGTCTGTGTGCACTGTGTGTGTATGTACATCATGTTGTTTGTAAATGACTGAACCCCCTCACTATGATCATATCCTGTCAGTTTGAGTGTTTGTGTAACGTTGTTTGTGTGGGTGAGTGTTTATCATACCAGCTACAGCATAAACCCCAGAGCTGGGCCGCACCCCAGACGGATGAGAGATATATCTAAGGAACTGCAAGATAATCAAAGGGATAAGTAAAAAAAAATATTCAGAATTTTAGAAACTTTGCTCTGATCTTTGCTTTTTAGTTTGTGTGCAAAGACAAATGACCCTGTGTGTGGGAATGTGACTAGCTTAATAGTCTGTAAACCTGAAGGCTTGAGACAACAATCACTTGATACTTGGGGTCTGGCCTTGACCACAAATGAAATCACTTTGACCCAAGTCTGGAAAACCAGGGGCCTACAGTACAAATGGGGTCTAAACTAGTGGTTGCTTTGACCATGAGGGTTTATGGAGTAGTAGCATTTTGTGCCTCTTTCACAATTGTCTTGTAGCTTAGGTGCAGTATAGTCAAATCTTTAAAGGCAATAACAGAACACATATTCACTCATAACCACATATTCATAACAACTGTGTATCAAATTACCTGAATAATGTCATAAGGATTACACAAAAAGCATATATATAATGTAGTGCATAAATAAAAGAAATGCATTACAGATAAAATGGATTATATAGTTGAGTGACATAAATAGTTAAATAGCTAAAATATGAAAATGCTACTTCATAAACAACATCCAATTATCCATAAGAACCCACAAGACTCAAACTGATGTTGTGGTAGTTGCAGTGGTACAGAATCAATATATCTTTTGAATCTGCTTATCACACACGCACACACCCACGCCAGCATATCATTGTCACTGTTACATGAGGCTAATCCATTAACATGTCACTATCATGGACTG
>OMLM01006584.1:11797-24353 GCA_900302695.1 Helostoma temminkii | reverse complement strand
GAGCACATCTGCCAAAGTGGCCCACGAAAGATTAATGCTGAGTAGCCACTGGAACACTGCTGCAGCCAAGGTGAGCCTCTGTTATTACTCCACAAAGGAAAGGGAAACACCTCTTCACATCATTCAAAAAGTTAACCATGAAGTTGTATCTGTCTATAACTGCAATAAATTTTGTGTTTTTTATCAACACAATCCCCAGATCATGGTTAATTATATATAAATAATATAATATAAAATATCCATATCTTTTAAAGCATTATTAAACAGATTTGTGGTCACGTTCGGGGCTTCACACCTAAGTACCAAGGTTTATCCTCAGCATGTGTAAAAGCAGTAACATTTTGTAAATACTTGACTTCACTGTAGCTAAATATTCCCTTTGACTCAGCTATGTTATGCTAAATGCTCTGCTATAAAAAGCTAGTCGTTAGCTAGCTAGCTGTCAGTCATTTAGTGCTTGTCAAGATTTATGAATTTATTTAAAAGCTTTTTGTGGAAGCCAGATTATTAAAAGAAGTGAGAATGATTGAAAACAGTGAATGTATGGACTGTAAAAACCAAAACAAGCTAAAAGGCGCTAAAACACTTAATGGAGCTTAACTGAACTGCAGAGTTGGAATATTTCTTGTCACTACAAGATATCCCTCTCACATCTGCGTAGTTAATAATTTCATCAATTGTAGACAAATAACATAGACAAATAATAGCAGCTCTATAGTAGACTTAGCAGGGTTTCATAACCTTTTTAGTGGTTATCTTTCTCTCTCTGCAATACAACCAAACAGCCAACTACCAACCAACCTAACTTACTATAAATTTGTAATACATTTTTAAGAAAGCACACATAGGAAACCAAACAACTGCAAAATCATTTCCCATCATCCTACACTCTAACAGTGCAGTTATGATGATCTAAAATGTTATGAGTTATAAAAAGTTATTTCTCCCAGATTATTTCTTGCAAAACATTTTCTTTATCCTTGATGATGATGGGATGTTGTAGGGGCCATGTTACCTTCACATGCAAATGGTTGCATAACAGGAAGTAAAAGCAGCACAATGCCTCTCTCCAGCAACCTGAGGGCTACAAGCTCAAAACTTATCTTCATCATCTATTTCTGTTCACCATCTTCTTCTCTGTCTTTCTCTCCGATGCCCACATTTGCACAGAACAATGGCTGAACAGGTAGTGTCCTCCTTCAATTCTTGTCTCAAAGGGATTTTCTTGAATGTGTTTCTTCCTCCTCTTTCTTTCTCTCTTTCCCTGTGGTTCTTTTCCTAAGTGAAAATGGGTCACCTTTCCTCTGCCTGGGTAAATATAACCATCCCATCGATGTGTGTGTGTGAGCGCATGCAAGGATTTTAATGTCTAGGGGGGTTCCAAGCCCTGAAAAAGTCATGTGTAAGGACCATTTTCTGGAGCTCATTAGGGGAAAAGTTTTCAATTTGAGGCCACAGCAGGTTAAAGGTTAAAATATGGATTGAAAGTTTTGATATTTCAGTTACAAGACTTCATCATCCACTCATTCTTGATCATTTTTCCCATGCCATTCCTGAGACAAGCAGTCATATTTTATTTTCAAAATAAAATAAAATGTTACATCAATCATTCCCCATGCTTATTTTTGATTACCAAAGAAAATAATAAAGTTCAAGTGTCAGAAAGTGTCAGGCTGAAAGAGGAGCTTTCTCTTCATCCTACAACTTTCTGACTCTTCATCTCTTCTTACATCTACCTCTCAAATCTGTGGCTCGTCAGCTCTGCCACTTCTATTTACACGTCACGGTTACCACTATACTTCTAAGCTTGAAGTCAGTTCACTTACACACAGTGCCTATACATGGTGCCCAACATATGTTTAAGCACCTAAAACCACCAATCACACTGTCAGACACACATCAATGAGAAACAATTCTCAGGAAGCACCGTACAAGCTGTTTCACAAGATGTAGCATGCTGAACATGTGGTACTATGACCAGAAGTGGAAACGGTTTCATGCACAGATACAGAAGTAGGCTGTGAAGGCTGAGATGTCACCATGTCTTAGTATAAAGTAAAACATAAATCTTCAAAATAATATTTTGTCTACAACAAAATGAGATGCTTCTTTTTCGGTTGTTTTATTTCTCTAGATATTCAAATCTACATTAAATACAATGCAGTGATTAGAGTTTGATCTGCCCATTTGATTTGATCAATTATTGCAATGTCAATACAATTCTCATTTGCCTTACTACTGAGATGTTTAGTATATACAGTATCATCTTATCAAATCCCTGGGTACAGTATGTATGGAGCTTCTTCCAGCAAAGCTTGTATACTGTGTTATGCTTCACTGAGCTGCTGATGTATAAGTGGTCTGGCTGATAATTTAGGGAAAGAAGTGATTTGTGGTAAGATGAAGTACAACCTCACTTCCAAAAGTGAGGTCGCTGTGTAAAATCTGCATAAACACAGATTTGAAAATTTCGTATACCCACATTTTATTTACAACAGAACATTTATCAAATGTTTAAACTGAGAATATGTACAATTTAAAGAAAAAATATTTTTTTAGAAAACACGTCTCAAAGAAATGAATATGGTTAATTGGCAACAGGCCAGTAACATGGCTGGGTATAAAAAGAGCATCTTAGAGTGTCAGAGTCTTTCTGACAGATGGGCAGAGGCTCACTAGTCTATCAGAGGATCGACACATAAACACTAACAACCACCCACACTTACATTTACACCTAGGGGCAATTTAGAATCACCAAAGATGTTGAATATATCAGCATCTACAGTTCATAGTATCATAAACAACTTCAAAGAATCTAAAGACATTTCTGCTTAAGGGACAATGCCAAAACATTGGATTATCGTGGTCCTCAGGCCCTCAGACAGCACTACATTAAAAACAGCCATCATGCTGGGGCGGACATCACTGCATGGGCTCATGAATACTTTCAAAAATCACTGTCTGTGAACGCAGCTCACTGTTCCATTAAAAAATGCAAGTTAAAGCTCTTTCATGCAGAGAAGAAGCCACAGAAATGCTGCTGTCTTCTCAGGGCCAAAGCTCATTTAAGATGGTCTGTGGCGAGGAGGAAAACTGTTTTGTGGTCAGATAAATTTAAATTTGACAGACTGAAGAGGAAATGGACCTTCCTTTATTTATCTATCCTGTATCCTTGATGGTATTTGGCTGTATTGGTGCCTATGTGGTGGGCAGTTTGCACATCTGGATAGGTGCAATTAATGCTGAAAGATATATCCAGGTTTAGAGCAGCGTATGCTCCATACAGACTTTTTCAGAGAAGGCCCAATGATTAACTACATACTGAATCTGTGACAACAGCATGGCTTCATAGTGGAAGTCCAGGTGATGAACTGGCCTGTCTGTAGTCCAGACCTTTCATCAATTGAAAATATTTGTCACATCTTAAAATGCAAAATACAATAAAGACCCAGGACTGTTGAGCAGTTAGAATCCTACAGCAGATAATGGGAAAACATTCATCTCCCAAAACTCCAGCAACTGGTCTCCTGTGGTTTACATGGTCCTGTTGCAACTTTATAGATGTGTTGCTGCCATCAATTTAAAAATGACCTTATTTTTTTCTTAAACTAATACATTTTCTCCGTTTAAACACTTGATATGTTTTCTGTGATCTTGTAAATAAAATGTCTTTCTGAGATTTTCTAATAATTTAATTCTGTTTTTATTCTCTTTTCTCATTTTTAAAATTGAAGCCCAAAACTGAACCCACATTCTAAGCCGACCTAACTGTACTGTGTGTGTATCAGTACGGTAAATATTAGTGTAAAGTGAAGCAGTCATCTCAATAATTGGTTTCCTTCATTAGGTTTCAGGACTGAATTAGCACCTTTTTTTCTTTAAATTATGATTTAAGGTTAAGAGTTAAGATTTAACTTGTAGTTTTACAGTCCACAAAATAAAATCTGTTATCTGCAAAGCTTCTACTTATAGATTTAATTATATATTATTAATTTATTGGTTGATATTTGCTCCTACTTGTTTTTTTGCATTTTTCAAATTGAGCTATGGAAAAAAAAGTTTTTACTCATTTGTTGAATTATCTTTTGTGGCTGCTGAGGGCACCAGTGTGTGGTAAGTTACGATACAGAATTCATCTCTAATATTGAATCTTAGAATCACAGATCTTTATTGCATTGCTGTGCTGTACGTGCTGACCATACCGAAGTGTAGAGGTAGCCATCGCTGTTCATGGCAACGTACAGCCCTGTCTTGGTGCTCTGGATGGCCACTATTCTGAGCCCCACAGGAATCAAGTTGAACTGCACTGTAAAAAACACAGAAAGGAGGAGTGATGTTAGAACAATCATTCTTTCTCTGTAACGCTCACAGTGCTTCCTCATAGCATAAAAAGACAATTGCTTTGCGGCCGTCTCATATTTAATCCTCCCTGTTGTGCAGTATATTCTTCAACGGCGGAAATGGGAAGCGTGTGAGAAAGAGAGAGAGTGAAGGAAGTAAGAATTAGGCGAGAGTGATTTAGGAGGAATAAAGTGTGGTCGTAGGTACACTGGTGGTGAGAAAACAGAACAGAGAACTCCCCTGCTGGACAGAGACAGATAGAGAGAGCACAGCTGAGCAGAGAGCTTTAAGAATACACTACATTAGAAGCATCTCCTGAGCCTGCTTTGAATTCCATTTCCTCCATCCCAACACAGTAAACAGGACTTTGTAATGCAGTTTGCTGAATCTCCTCCTGTGGAACCTTGGATTTCTTATGTGCATATCTCTCCATATAAACTAACTCTGACCTGACCACTGGAGAAGCACTCACAGTGTGTACTTGTGCATGTGTGCGTGTTTAGGCCTGTTAGCACAAGCATGGGTAACCGTGGGTGGGATTCGTTTTTGTTCATGTATGTCATGAGTAAATACTGCATGAGCTCTGAACCTGCGCAGTGTGTGTGTGCATGTGTGTGTGACTGTACTGCAAAATAAACCTTCTAATATGTGGCATGATAACCAGAGTGATGCTGACAACACCACCAACGTCCAAAACCAAGTGAATTTTACAAGATCCAGCACTCGTCATTTAAAACTGAGCGTGGTAACAGTTTACAGGCCGTGATTTACAGCGTACGTTCTTCTCTGTAACACTGGTTTACCTGTAAGAGCACATGTTGAAACATATTTGTCGGTACAGAAGAATAATGTGCAATGTTAAAAAAATTAGTTCCATGTACTTCCATAGTAAATATTAAACATGCTGCCTGTAAACTAACTGTAACACTGTTACACTGTTGTCAGTCTGACAGTCGTTAGTTAGGCAGTAGAACCAAACCTTCTGGATACACGTTCACACAGAGTTAGGGACCGTCTGTTTCATTTTCCGTTACATGACTTGAAAGTTATTGGACACATTTAAGAACAGATTCCAAGTAAATAGGTCACATGAATTGAAAGTTGTTTAAATATTATAATTATATTGTCATAACAATATTATTCATAAGAGTCTGCCCTCTGCAGGATATATATCTACACATTTTAACTGATTCTGAACATACTGGTCCGATGATAATAATAATATCTCTAGTAAAAAATCTTGTAAAAGGTTTTGACAGAATCACAATTTACTGACGGTCCCTAACTCTGTGTGTGCCGAATAGGTGAGGTTCTACAGCCCGACTAACGAGAATCAGACAAGGGAAACTACAGAACTTTGGAAAGTGAAGGTAAAATAAGTGTAAGACAACGCTAACTTCACTTGTAGGTGTCTGTAGGTTGTGACATCAACAAGCACCAATGTCAGTAATAAATATCAATTCTTCTTAAGGCTGAAATCTGTACATAGCACCCTCTTAATGACAGGTAGGGGTATTTAGGTCCGAACAATCGTCGCAACCAAATCACATTCACGATTTGAGATTCAGTCTTTAGGCGTGTGCAGGGCTTTAGAGAGGACACATTGCAATGATTTATTATGACTTCACTCCAAAGGTCATTGGAAATGAGTTTGATTAAATATTAGAGGCGACATTTCAGTCCTTCCTGTACGCAACTCTACAAACTCTGATCCATTGTTTTCTCTTAGAAAATGGTCACTTACTTCCTACTTTTCACCCTGTCTTTACACCATTTTACTAATTTGCCTTCTAAGACTTTTTTATTTCACATTCTATTTCATTGTGGATCAAAAACAGTTTTTCTTATCAGATGGATCACATAACTTTCTGCCTGGATAACAGGACCATCTCATCTCTTTTGTTTTCCTTTTTCTCTCAGTCCTTCTTTATGACTTACTTTTTTCTCTGCAACTCACAGAGGAGGCCGCAAGATTAATCAAAAGTGTTTTGAGACAGAGGGTGGGGAAAGGAGAAGAGGGGAGGGAAACAATGTGGAGGGAGGGGGTGTTGCCAAATCAATCCCACAAGTCAATTTGAGGCTTGAGATCCTCTAGACAATAAATAAACAAGGAGAAAGTGTGGATGAGAATGAGAGAGAGGAGGGGGGAGCAGTAGCAGGACACAGAGTTAAGCTATGCAGAGGGCATCTGCACGCTGACACTGTGCTGGTGCTCCGCTGTGGTGTATTGTGCAGCCCAGTCGGTCTGAGAAGGGGATTATAGTCTATGAGATGTTTTACAGTTTAACTTCAGGACAGACTCAGGCCAATTCTTTATTCTGTTTGTTGTGTGGATGAAGCTGAGCGGGATATGAGAACTGGGATGATTTGTCTTGGCATCTAAATGAACTGTGGATTACCTCTGAATTGTCTTTCATTCATATTACTATTACCATAAAAAGTCTATTTTACACACTCTCTGTGTCCAGGCTCTTTTAAAGGTAAACTGTTTATCACTGAACCCTCAAACTGAAGGAAGTCACTGACTGTTTTCTTAGCACTGAAATTCCCTCCAGTGATTATATTGAAAGTTTTGTTGTTGTCAGCCCTAACTGGATTCCACATATAGTATTGTGAATCATGGCTGCCATGGTTAACATTAGTGGATGTCTTGTTCCACATCAACTCCACTTTGGCTTTTATTACAATTATTTTTCACCATTTTTATTTTTCATATAGGTTCGGCGCAGCCCTCAACAGGAAGTGCGTCAGAAGCAGACATCTCCTAAATTTTCACTCCTTTAAGTGTCACCTTTAGGTCAGTTCCTCAAGCTCAGGAGTAGTGATGTCAAATCACACGACCAGCTAGTGAATGGCACATGACATCAGTGTCTACAGTGTAAAATGTTTCTACACTGGTTATAATTTAATGTGTAATTTCAGTTTTTTTAGATGCTCACAAAGCTGCTGCTTAACAAAACTGTTGATATTATTGGTTATTATTGATGATTAACACTGTTGTGGAACTCACTTTTTTTGTTTGTTTGTTTGTTTGTTTTTTACTCCTTTACATTTCACTAGCCAATCCTAGTATACATTTTTATTCAACAGACGTAGTTGGCTACATGTCAGATAAAGATTGAATGTCAGCTGTGTGGTTCTCTGCTGCCAAGCTGCTGCATTCATGTGACTCTGAGACAGCAGCTGTAGGAGGCAGCAGCCAGAACCAGCTGAAAATGCATATAGGTATTTATTTGTGTTGTGACGCAAAAAGCAAGTTGCAATAAGCACAAAACTGAAACGCACTGTTCGTATCAGTGGTATCACAAGGAAACAACAGAGCAATCTTTGTTTGAAGGGCAATGTTGCCCTAACCCTTAGCTCTACCCCTCCATCCAAAACGAAATCAGGATACCCCTAACCCTCGTGTGAACGAGCAAAATGGAAGGGAAAGGGCAAAGGGATAAAATGGGATTGGCCCTAGGTGAGGTCGGATTTCCTGTAGATATGATTTTCCTCAAGCATACAACCTTGTCTCCTAAAAATTACGTTCCTATACAACTAAAATACAACTAGATGAAGTTTTCTGTCAACATAATGACCACATGTTTACAATTAACGTAAATGACAAGTCACAAATATGTTGATATTTAACAAATCATAGAAAAGTTCACAAGCAACAGATTTTTATCTGCCAAATTATCCAATCTACAACATCCAGTTTCCCAGTTAATGTTCACTACAAATACCTACTCCAGTTGTAATTACATTTGTCAGGAAAATGTAATCAGGATTGCAGTTAAGTTGTGTGGGAACGTAATATTTAGGAAACTGGGTTGCAGACATAATAATGACTAGTATGAATAGTAATGCGCGGCTATTTCATACTGGACTTGAACAGCGGCCTCATGTAGGAAAGTCCTGTGCTTTGTCGTGTCAACCATCCCCCCAACCTTTACCTGAAAAAGAATATAAATAGTTGGTGGTTATTTAATGTTCACTGCAGCTGGTGGCAGCTGTCGTCAGAAAGCTTTTGCTACAAACCACCTACAAAGTAATATTTTACAGGAAGACAGTCTCCCAAGTACAGATTTGTGTTTACAGCTTGCAAACACACGTCAAAATGCAAATCAAGGCAGAGTGAATTACATGAATGCTGACATGAACAGTAGCCAGTTTGACATAATGTAAATGACCATGGTCACCCCTGGACCTGCCACTGTAGCTGGAACATGGAACAGGAACACAGTTATTGTCCACTTTATCTGCATTAATCAGCTTTACTGATTAAGGTTATGTTTATGAACATAATTCAAATGTCTTTAATGATAAATACTGTTCTTAAATCATTGCATTTATGAGAAATAAAAAAGGACTGAGTCAACATCTGGACTTTAACTACTTTTGAATGAATAAAGTAAACAGGAGGATTTGCACTGACGACACATGAAAGAGCCTCTTTTCCTGGTGAAAGAAATGAGCTTTAAAGACTCAATAGTGGATTAAATGACCTGTAGCTAAGCTTCACGCCTGATTTCCCTGGTGGTTGATGACTTTGATGACAAGACAACTACCTTCACTCTCCCGTTATTTAACTTTTTGTTCCAAAAAGCTTTCTCTCCATAAGTGAATATCCTTTATCTGTCTTGCTTTCAGTATATCTTTCTTCTTTTCTTCTCTTTCCCTGGTGTTTTTTAAGCCTTTTCTTCCTACCCTGATCACGAATTAACAACCTTTATCTTATCTTACTGTGTTTTTCCATACGTCGCTCCATTTTTCTTCCTTATTGGTTCCCTTTCTACTTCCCCATTTCCCTCTGTCGTTCTCTGAAACCAATATATTTCCAGTCTGCATCCATTCATCGTTCATTCACCCTGCAGCCTTCTCTGTCTGTCTCTTCATCACTCTGTCTTCTCATCTCTGCCGCTCCCATTTTTTTAATCCCCTATCCTCACTTGCCGTTGTTTGGTATTCCTCAAGCTCTTCTTCTCATCTTCACATGCCCGCTGTGCTACTCCTCATCTGCTTTCGATGATCACGTCTTTTTAAGTTCGCAAATAAAAAGACGTTTCCCTCGTCTCATATTTAATTCTTTGAACTGTTGGATGCAGAGAAATAAGTCAGAGTTCCCTCCAACACTAGGAGATAGTAATTACAGGGGTTTAGAGTCAGAGAATCAAGCTCTTCCTTATCGTTTTTTGTCTCTTCTCTTTTCTTTCTTGGCTTTCCTCTTCTCCAAGGAACAGAATTCAGAAAGAGATCAAATCCAGTGACACACCAACACCAGCCGTTCAGCACATTTTCTTCTCTCCCTGCTTTCTTTTATGTATTTTTAATCTTCAGCTACTTTGAGATCTGTTCCCTGTCTGTTTCTTAATCTGTTTAGTGACAGAATCCTCCAAAACCTTGTTCTGTTGCCACTGTTGTCACTGTAGCTGTAGCTTTCTATCATGTCTGTTTGACTAACCCCATATTTGAAACCATCACACACATTTCATGTTGTCATGTAGATATGAGCTTCTGGCCCAAATTAGCTCACAGGCAGACACAGTCAGCATGATGAATATTTAAGGCCTTTTTCCTTCTATTTCTTACTATGAGGTACAGGATCCAACATTAACACACACTAATCTGCTCAGTTCTTTTATTCCTCTTTTCTATAATTTTGTTTTTACAGATTTTTAATGGGTATGGCCCGTGTGTGTGTGTGTGTGGATTTGACAGAAATTGTCAGAAGAGGTTGGTCTGTGAACGATGTGACAACATGGACTACAGACACAATTATGGTTAATTTATTTTTTATTGTTTATAATATAGAATTTACTTAGTGATGCTCTTGTGAGTTAGCATACTTGCTAATTAAAAACTAGGTGAATGTTTGCAAAAATAATAGTAAAGTAGATAAAATGCACACAAATAGCAGGTCCTGGAACAGCCCACTTGTCTCCAGTAAACAGATAACAGCTCCCTCACCATATTCTTCTTTCCTCCCTTCATTTCTCTTCCAGCTTTATTACATAACAGCCTGGAGGAGCAAAGTACAAGGAAGGAGAGAGAAGCAGGGAAGGGGGAGGGGTGTCAGCTCCTCTGACCTCCCACCAGGGGGGGGAGACACAGTGATTGAGGAGCCATCAGCTGCATGCCAGCTGCTCCTCCTGCTTCCCCACCACTCCCCTCCCTTTTCTCTCTATCATCCTCACATCCTCCCTCTCAGTTCCTCTCTCCTCCACTGCCAACCCATCATTTTGCACCTTTCGTGTTCCACCATGAACTTTCTTTTTTCTTTTTTTTATTTACTTTAACTGCTGCCTGGTTATGGAAGTCCTGTGGGAGAAAGAGGAGCCCTGTAGAGAAAGTGATCAAAGTATTGCAAGGACATACCAAAGCCACTGTTTTGTACTGCTACATCCCTGCAGGGCTTCTGTACTTCCTTTCAGCTTTTGTTCTAACACCATTTTTACCTTCCTGCTGTCTTGACACATTTGGGGACAGTAGATCCAAGAGCAGACACGGGGAGAACATGCGTGGAAGTAAGGCTACAGAAAGGGAACTGGGAGGTTTTTCTCCTGGCTCTCACCTGTCCTCACCTGTAATGATTTGATGATTTTTTCTCTTTTTTTTTTTGCTCTGGAGTGAGGTGCATTATAACTGCGTGCAATGTAGGTGCAGTTGTAAGCCTCAAGATTCTCTGTCTGAGGCAGAAATAGTTTTAACAGATCACAGTGTGAAGTGTGAAACATGAAAGTTGGATCAAATCAACATATTTGAAAGTTACTATTATGATATTATAAAAAAACAGCTCATACTGTTGCCTTTTGTGTTTACACTTAAACTTTTCTTCTTTCATGCTTTCTTTTTAACTACTGACGTTGCTGCTTTACTTTGTTGAATCTATGCATTGTGAGTTACTCACTTCAATTACAGAGTCCTTCAGAAAGTCAACCAGAGATCCTCCAAACACATTCCAGGTGTTTCCATTAAACATTCTTACTGAGGCATTGAATTTTGAATAAGCTCAATATCTCCAGATAAGGTGGTTTACATAATCTTTGACTGCTGCTGAGTTTCTCAGCGTTTTCTCTGATCTCAGCAAATCACACACAGTTGATGCTGTGAAAAAATATTGTGGATTACCAGACAGAATGATCTGTGTCATATTTCAGGAGAAAAAGATGAAACAAAGACCAGTTAATGTCAGATGTTCAGTGTCGATATCACTAACTAGAAAAACGTCCTCACCACCGTTTTAAATAAAATCAATAAATCATCATAATCATCCTATAAACTGATGTGGTAAGGATATGGTGCATTCAGCTTTATCAGCTTATTTTCAGACAAATTATATCTACCTAAAAGTCTTTCAGATCAGGACCTACATTTCAGCTGACGTACTCTGAGTGGATGTATAAACAGCCAGCTCAAGGTATGATTACTGTATCAATATTCTGCCTCTGCTTTCCACATAGGATGTAAAGTTCTACAGTGGGGATCACTGTTGACCAACTTTTAAGCTGCATCAAGAGGTAGAAACCAGGTGATTTCACATTGCTGTCTCTGTAAAAGATCCAGGGCAGGTTAGAGTGGTGAAGGTACTCACCCATGTCCATCGGAGGAGAAACAGAATCCAGTGACTCTAGTCACAACACCAACCTACTGGAGTGATCTAAAAAGATGCTACTCACTATGGACCCCTATGATGTACAACTGGATGGATAAAGCAGCTAAAGGATTTGGTGACCAATGCTGACTGGGATCAGCTCCAGCATGGCTGTGACTCCTAACAGGATAAGTGGTACAGCTAATGGCTGGATGAAATCATGTATTATACAGTGAAGAGAGAAGGGGACTAACCAGGGGTTAATAGATGTCTGTTACAGCCCTATCATCCCAGAGAGTTCCTGGTGACCAGTGGAGTTCATAACGATTTCAAGAATCCCGATACAGTTTAAGATCTCTATTTGAAGAATCTCAGAAAATTAAGAGATTCTACAGGGAGACTGGAGCAACAGTGAATTGTGAAGCTGATTCAGATGGTCCACTACACACATGGACACTCATACACACATACGTCCACAGAGCTAATTGTATTCTTTTTATATTTTTTGCAACCGGACATAATTATGCTGCTGCCTGATGCTCACTTAAAATGATGTCAATCACACAGTGAATAAATCTTTAAGCCGCCTCAAGGGTTACAAAAAGTGCACAATTTACTGTATGAGTTTTACAGGACCTC
>OMLM01006576.1:86138-98596 GCA_900302695.1 Helostoma temminkii | reverse complement strand
GCGTGCGCCTGATCCGGCGTCTCTGGCTCTGTACGAGCAGCAGAGGAAGCTGGAGGACAACGGGAGTCTGCTGGAGGAGGTCGGAGAGAAACATTTGTTTAATTTCTGATCAGTTAGCAACAATTCATCAATTAATTGATTATTTGATAATTGATCTTTATTCAGTTTTTACATTGTACCAGTTAATGATTGTTTCATTTCTTCAGTATCTTAATGTATGTGTTTCATGTTTTTAGTGTTTATGGTGTATATAAACCTTTTCCAGCAGCAAAGATAAAACATGAATAAGGAATAAAAGAATCATAAAATTTACAATGATAAAACACTAATGAAGTTTTGAAACAACTTTAAAGTAATTTATTAACAATGTATCTGCCCATCTTTGTAAAATAACAGCTTTCAAATGTTTAATATAAGAATTCAAACAGAAAAGAAACTGAATGTTGAGTTATACGTATCTATAAAGGTTTTATTTCTCTGTGTTGTCTCATTTTATAACTACACTTTTGAATCAGAGAAGTGTGTATCATGTAAAATGTGTTTTTTTCAGTTGGGTCGTATCGAAGCTGAACTTCGTCTGGATGTCGAGCGGCAGCAGGAAACTGAATCCATCCGTCAAAAGGAGAACAAGCTGCTACTGCAGAACCTTCTTTACCTGAGTCTCAGCCAGCGGGTCGCCAAGTACGAGAACGCTGACACACAAATACTAATAATCTGATAACAGAACTAACACTAATCTGACAACTGCAGTGACCAAATTATACTCTGATACGCTTTGTTCATTAAATGTATAAAAGGTAGAAAACAAAAAGTTTATTTTCCTAATTTAAAAATGCAGGTAATTCTCTGATAAGCTTTTTTTTTACTGGCACAGAATATCACTTTAGGTTTATCACTTTACAGGAAACTTATTTCTTCTGTTTATGTTTGGTTCTGTCTACAACAGACCCTGGGTCAGCAGCTACTTCAGGATGTTCCCTATGCACATCTACTGTCTGCCCGTCCAGACTGTCAGTCACAAAGGCAGAAGACGGGGGCTGAAGAAGAGATGTTGAGGCGACTCATCACGTTGTTGTCACGATCACTGTCTGTTCTGACCTCTGTTCTGGCTCTGGACCGGCTAAGCTTTTGTATTGTGGACTTGGACTAATGATTTTGGAGATTTGTTCAGACCTGAACCATCGATCTGTCATTAATTAACCTGATTAACCTGCTCACCAAACCCAGTCTCCCTCCAGGACTGTTTTAGGACTTTGCCTGTTTGATTGTGTTTACATCATTCTGTCCCAGTCAGACTCACCTGTCCACCTCCAGGACGTCATGCCACCATCTTATGCACTCCACCATTTTGTTTTCACCCCATCAATCCTGGTTCCTGCTTTTCCTCGCCTGTTTCTTTTTTATAATAAATCCTTACCTGTGTGTCTGACTGCGTCCTGGGTTCTTACATCAAACATGACAGTTGTAGCAATGTGGCTGCCTCCATAACTGTTTATTGTTCCAATAAAGACTTTATTATTGTGATAAAATGTCAATATAAAAATGTCATGTTAATGTAGATTCAACTGAACCACTGGACGTTTTTATTGTGAGTGTGGAAACAGTGTTTTTATAGTTCATTGAGCTGGTACATTTAAAACTGTCTTCAGTGGGACTACAAATGTTTCTTTTATATCTTCATCACTTCTGTCTTTTTATTGCTATTAACAAAAGGCAGTTTGTTGATTTTTCACAGTAAATAGAAATCGAGTTTCTGAAGTGGTTTGTCTTCTTGAAACTTGGAATTAAATCAACTTAGATTTCACAGAAAAGTGAACTAGATGTTATCAACAGTAAATAGTGAAGTACTTGTAAATTAATGTAAAGGTACCTAATCAACTCGACTAACATGTTTGTGGCGCTTGTGTTCAGGTACTTTTCAGACAGTTGCACTTTTACATCAGTATGAGTCTGTGTTCTCAAACAACACTACTTTTTTTTTTAATATCCTCCAGTAACACAAACTGGTTTATATATTTCATGAATATGATCCATAAAATAAATGACTGTAAAACAGTCTGGGCAGTTTGTGAACAGCTGGTGGCAGCACTGTATTTTCCATGATGTGCTCTTAACGCAGCTTCGCGTTTTTACGTCACTTACGTCACTCCGCCGGCCGGTCCTTCTTCTGCGTGCGTGCATCGCTTCAGCCCTGAACCACAGACATCATGGTGAGTTTTTACTCTTATTTTATCTTTTCTGAACCGATGCAGACGTCTGCACTAAAGCTCTTCAGCTCTTCATGTGGCCAGAGAGTTTATTAAAAAGTGAAACCTATTGTTCAGGTTGTGTGTGGCACCTTTAGCCCTCAGCTAGCGGTGCTGACCGGCCACCAAGCACATGGGCGTTATGAATGCGCTAACGGCTAATGTTAAGCTAACAGCGTCAACGCAGCAG
Organism: Helostoma temminkii; assembly: GCA_900302695.1. Classification (NCBI taxonomy): domain Eukaryota; kingdom Metazoa; phylum Chordata; class Actinopteri; order Anabantiformes; family Helostomatidae; genus Helostoma; species Helostoma temminkii. Next base: position 96,160 of record OMLM01006576.1, on the reverse strand, counting down.
TTTCAATCGTCACATTAATATCTGGTTGTGTAGTCGCCCCCCCTGAAGTTAACATTTAGTGGTACAGTTGTAAAAGTTAAAGGTGTTAAAGCCATCTCTGTTTGTTCCTATTCTTCTAAGCTAACCTGTTAGCATGATAGCTTAGCTTGTCACCGGGGCTTTGTGGCTGTCAGAGAGGAACGAGTCCGCTACTGTGGACTTTAAAATAATAAACCTTAAACAAAAGCTGGGTGAAGCTTCATGTAACCTGTATTTTATCATCCTACATCATTTGCTGCCTCAGTTATCAGGAGTTTTTAGTGTTTTTAACGTCTGTCCGTTTAACTTGTCTTTAAGCTTCTAGCGGTTTCCAGGCTGTCAGGGGCGGGGCGCGGCTGCTGCGTTCAAGCGGTGCTCGGAAATTATAATTGCGTTCAGGCCTAAAATTTATCTGTGTCATTCATTGTCCTGTAACGATTGTCAGGTGTTTTAAATGATTAGAAACAAATCTAAACCTCTTCAGATAAGTCTAAACAAAAGATAAAGAACACAACTACAGCAACTAAATACACACAACTATGCTACGGTCGCAAATGTAAAATGCATTTTTTACTAATTCATGCTTCAGCAAACTGTTACAGCTCTAATTAGGTTGTTTAGTTTTTGACCTTTTACAATAAAGTTATGACAATTATAAATAATTAGAAATTAAAACAAGCTCTGTTTCCATATTCTTTATTTATTATTTGTTGTTTACAACAAAAGCCTGAATGGTTTTGAACTTTGGATGCAAACAGTATGGACAGTTTTAATAATATGAAATTATTGATCACTTATGAAAATAATGTATGTAGAAACAGTGTGTTACACTGCAGATGTTTTGCTGTGTAATGGAAAACACTGTCAGAATTCTGTGTGTAAGATGTTGCTGATGAACCGGATCTGCCTCGTCTCTCTGCAGGCGTCTTTATCGATGGCCCCGGTCAACATCTTCAAACATGGAGCTGATGAAGAGAGAGCAGAGACTGCTCGACTGGTGGGTTGGCTCATTTGTGGTTTTTGTTTTAGCTTTACTCTTTTTATTATAAAATGTTTCTTCCGCCTGTGAAAATCCAGATAAAACATTTAGTATTTTCTCTGCAGTCGTCCTTTGTGGGCGCCATCGCTATAGGAGATCTGGTGAAGAGCACTCTGGGCCCGAAGGGTATGGTAGGTAACACCATAACACATCAGTGCTGGTTGGAGTTTTTCCATTATTAGTAATGAAGCTGGAAAATGATCAGACTTTTTAGGTTCAGCTTTCACAGACTTTGTTTCCAACCAAATATAGATTTAGATTTTTAGTCACAATATCTCAGCCTTTTGCGAACGGTTGTAGCTTCTTGAAGCCAGTTTTGATTCTTGTCCTGGTCATAAAAAAGGGTTCTGAGATCAGACTCCATTTTGGGTCTGGTTCTGAACTGGTAACATATCCTCACTTGTTAAGGCCTGTGTTCAAATCAGTCCCTCGTAGAATCTTTTACAGAAATTCCTGTTACCAACATGAGCAAAGACAAAAGACTGACGTAAACAGACTCAGGTGTTTTTGTTAACAACAAACATGGCCGACCGGTTTTGAATGAAAGTCTTCAGGTTAAACATTTTCCCAGTGTAATAACTTGTGTTACACTATATTCTGTGACCAGTAGCAGAGCAACAACCAGTTCACCTTCAGGTAGAGTGAAGATTATTTTCACTGTAAAGCTGCAGATTCTTAAACATCCAGTTTGTGGAAGATAATTTATAATAGTTCAATATGTTTTTAACTAAATCCTTTTTTCAGGTTCAGTAAGTGGACTGATCTGGATTTAGATTTGACACTGAACCGTATCTCTGAAGTTCTCTATAGAAGAAGAAACCAGCAGGTTAAAATCAAAAACCCAGTTGTCAACAGATTCAAGCTGCAGAAAACTGTCATTGTTCTAAAGTTTGGAGGTTTCATGTGTGAAAACGCACAAGTTCAGTTTTTATAAGTTTTCTGCTGATTTTTGTTTGAATCGGATGTTTCCTCTTTTTGTCATCAGTGTCGTGATATTTAGAAAACAATAAAACACTTTATTCCCTGCAGGATAAGATCTTACTGGGCGGAGGGAAGGGTGGGGCGGTGACGGTGACCAATGACGGGGCGACCATCCTGAAAGCCATCGGAGTCGATAACCCTGCTGCCAAAGTCCTGGTTGGTGAGTGAAGATGGTGAATGTGAGGTGGTGGTATGTGTTGTACTAAATAAACAGTGAAGGTAGAGCTGCTTTTATTCTTCACCTCCCATCAGCTGATCATGTGTCATTTATCATAGAATTATTTATCTATTTATCAGTCAAAATGTTTAATTCAAATACATTTTTACAATAATGTTTTTATTAAAATGACTGAAACAATCAGCTCTCAGAATTGTTGATTTATTTTGGTTCCCATAGTGAAGTAATTCAGCTGTATAATGTATATGAATGTGCTTGTTATTGTTCCTGCTGGTTTTCTGTCTCACTTTTCTACGTTTAGCTTAGAAATGTATTAAATAACGTTCATGTTGCATTAAAACGTCCTGTTTGTGTTTCCAGACATGTCGAAGGTTCAGGATGATGAAGTTGGGGACGGGACGACCTCGGTCACCGTTCTGGCTGCCGAGCTGCTGAGGGTAACTACCTGCCTGTGTTTCAGTGAGCTTTCACTCAGTCCGCTCTGTGCGGCTGCTCTTTAACCGTCGTCGTTGCTGTTGCAGGAGGCGGAGCTCCTGATCGCCAAGAAGATTCACCCTCAGACCATCATCTCCGGCTGGAGGAAGGCGACTCAGGCGGCCAGAGAGGCTCTGAGAGAAGCTGCTGTGGACCACAGGTGAAAAAACAGAGCCAACAGAGAGGGAAACGGTTACTGATCAGATTCTTAGAAAAACCACCTGTGAAGTGTCGTTAGTTCATCATCCTCTCCGTCTCCGTAGCAACGACACAGCTCGTTTCCAGGAGGACCTGCTGAACATCGCCCGGACCACGCTGTCCTCCAAACTGTTGACTCACCACAAAGACCACTTCGCCCATCTGGCCGTCAACGCCGTCATGAGGCTGAAGGGCTCCGGGAACCTGGAGGCCATCCACATCATCAAGAAGCTGGGAGGAAGCCTCACCGACTCCTACCTGGACGAAGGTGACAGCGTGGGCCATCATAACCGCCGCCCCCTACGCGGGCTGATCTCCTGTTTCTGATTGGCTGACGTGTCTGTGTGTCTGGGCTCCGTGCAGGTTTCCTGTTGGACAAGAAGATCGGAGTGAACCAACCGAAGAGGCTGGAGAACGTCAATATCCTGATCGCTAACACTGGCATGGACACCGACAAGATCAAGGTACAGACGTCACTGCATTGTCTCCCCACTGAGGCTACTGGTTGAGGCTAATGGTGTACTGGCTGTTAACAATGCGAACGCAACATGGCACCAGGATGTTTCCTGGATATGGTTTGGGTCGTATGTGCAGGTCTCCCAGAATTAATGTGGCGGAAAGTGGAGGCAGTGTCCCAGTAAATGCTTTACCGTCCTTTCAACCATTCATTTTTGTTATCGCAGCTTTTGCATTTGACATTTCTCTAAGCGGTTATTGGATCTCTATCATAACGATGGCATGGACCTTCGAAGACTTGCATCTCCATATTTGTCTTTCTGCAGGACGTGAGAATGTGCTTCTTATACTCTGCCAGTGTAATTTAACAAACAGGTTTCCTTGTTAGCCAGTGAGCTTTAGCTCCTGTCGGCAGAAAATGACTCAAAGTATTTAATGTTCTTTATTTAAATATAAAAGCACAGACCTGAAGGCAACAGGATTCATGGAGCAGTTACCAAATAATGTTGATGATGTGATGATTAGCTATCGATGTTCGCTAAAACCTGGATCATGTTATTAATAATATTACTCTTCCTCCAAAAACCAAAACCGGTCGCAGGCAGCTTCTGTCTGCCCCTGACAGCGGTGTTGGGATTAAACCAGGATTAGATTTGGATTAGATCTGTCCAAATCCACAGTTTGGTTCCTGACTCTGTTTGTTTGTGTCAGATCTTTGGCTCCAGGGTTCGAGTCGACTCCACGGCGAAGGTCGCAGAGATCGAACTGGCAGAGAAAGAGAAGATGAAGGAGAAGGTCGACCGAATCCTGAAGCACGGAATCAACTGCTTCATCAACAGGTGCCGACACGTTTCAGATGCTTTTTATTTCAGTCCATCGGTTTTTATCTTTGCGTTCGACTTTCAGTCTGATCAGCTCGTCAGAAACCACGGCTCAGTCTGTGCTCCCATCTGTGGATTTTAGACAAATCACAAAACGTGATTTGGTGATTTTCATCTTGTTCTGTTGTTCAGATGATTCACACCAGTGTGTCAGTTAATTAGAGAATTAGAAACAGACTGAACCTGATGTCTCTTCTCCACAGACAGTTGATCTATAATTACCCAGAGCAGCTGTTTGCTCAGGCCGGAGTCATGGCCATCGAACACGCCGACTTCGCTGGAGTCGAGCGTCTCGCACTGGTCACTGGTACGTAAACACACATACACACTTAGCAGAAGGTCACTGATAGTTACTCATGTTTTTTTTTTCAAGTTTTGCAGCTTCAGAATAAAAAAACGTAAATAAAAAGCAGCGGTGAATGTTCACATAGATAAAAGATAAACTTCACTGAAGACGACAGTTCTGTCTTCTCTTAGTGATGAAAACAAAAACCTGTAAATAGATAAAACATTCACAGTTTAGTTCTTTACAAACTCTGCGCTGTTTCTCCTCTGTAATGTTTAGTGTTTCCGTCATGAATTAATGTTTTATTTCTGCAGATTTTTAGTCTAATGTCAGTTTTCCTCAGTCTACACCTGAGCCAATCAGAGAAGAGTTTTTAGCCAATGAAAATGGACTAAATAATAATCAGCGTGTGTGTTTAGGCGGTGAGATCACCTCCACCTTCGACCACCCTGAGCTGGTGAAGCTCGGCCACTGCAAACTGATCGAGCAGGTGATGATCGGAGAAGACACACTGATCCACTTCTCAGGAGTCGCCATGGGTACGTGCGCGCCCACGCACACACACACACACACACACACACACACAGTTGTATCACGTATTAAACCATGACTTGTTAACCCCGACCTTCCTCCTCCCTCAGGTGAGGCGTGCACCATCGTCCTGCGAGGAGCGACTCAGCAGATTCTGGACGAGGCGGAGCGTTCGCTGCACGACGCTCTGTGTGTGTTGGCTCAGACCGTGAAGGAGCCTCGCACCGTCTACGGAGGAGGTAACACCGTGACGGAGCAGGATCAGTAGAACATCCCGACAATAATTCATTTACTCGTTAACACAACAGAAAAGATTTTTGCTTATTTTATCATCAGTGACACATTTATATTCATCAGCGTTTGGAAATAGGTTTTTATTAGAAGCTTTCAGAAGTGTGATCCTAATCTTCACGTCTCCCTCAGGCTGCTCTGAGATGCTCATGGCCAAAGTGGTGACTGATCTGGCCAATCGGACGCCGGGGAAGGAGGCGGTCGCCATGGAGTCGTTCGCCAAGGCTCTGAGGATGGTGAGGACCCTTCTGTGTGTTTGTAAAGGGTCATACCGTACTTTTTCAGGATTAAGACCATTAACTGTGGATTTATTTAGATGAGGATCGATGTTTAAATGTTTAACTCATCCTGAAGCTGTAGAGAGGACGGTGTAGTAACCTGATTACTGTAACTCCACATATACAGCAGCAGATCAGTAATCTGATTACTTCTGATTGTTTTGGAAGTGTAACTGACAGATTTCAGTGTTGCCACTGTGAGAAGCAGCCCACTTGTTTGAAACCCAGGGTTGCTCCATGCAGCTTTCATCAGTCCATAGTTCTGCTGACCTGGTTACATGTAAACATGGCAGAGAAATCCACCTGGAGTCGGGTTTCTCTTTCCTGTTAAATCAGGTTTCTGTTCATATGACGTTTAAGAATTCAGCCCCTGTACAGCACATACACACATGTTGACCTTTGAGCAGTGGTTTAGATTTTGGGTCGAGTAACGCAGTTCGATTAACATTTTCCCGCCGTCTTCTCTCCAGCTTCCGACCATCATCGCTGACAACGCCGGCTACGACAGCGCCGACCTGGTGGCTCAACTGAGAGCTGCACACCAGGAGAACAAGACGACGTTTGGCCTGAGTGAGTTACTGCTACACACATGGAACTTACTTTAGCTATTCGATCATTTACATATTTGCCAAAATTCATTTGAATTAAAATAATTTTAAATTCCTGGAGGATCTGAGGATCGTGGTTGGGTTTTATGTACATCTTCTGGTAAACAAGCAGCATGTAACTAGAAAGGAGTCCACCCAGGCCTTAATACAGTCAGTGTGTGGTGGACGTGGTTTGGTTAGAAAGAGACTTTCTCTAAATGTTTCAGTAGGAAACATCTCAGCATTTAAGTTGTCCTTATGTCCTATTTTTATTCTTTAGCTTTAACTTTCATTTTTAATCATTCTTTCAACTTTAATTTTTCCGCTGCCCTGCAGACATGTCTGACGGCACAGTGGGCAACATGGAGGAGCTGGGCATCACGGAGTCGTTCCAGGTGAAGCGTCAGGTGCTGCTGAGCGCGTCCGAGGCGGCAGAGATGATCCTGAGGGTGGACGACATCATTAAAGCTGCTCCCAGGTCAGTTCACTGCTTCAGTGTTCATTAACTGTTGTTCCACTGTCTGTTCAGCAACTGTTCCACGTTAACCTGTTGTTGTGTCTCTGCAGGCAGAGGGTTCCTGACCATCACCCCTGCTAGAGGAGGAGGAGGAGGAGGAGGAGGATGAAGATAAACTGGGGAGGGATCCGCTTGGTTATTTATCACCTCTGTGTAGTTCAGATTAAAGGAACGCTCCGCTGTTTTTCTGTTAGTTACGCTCTCACTGTGGAAGCACTGCACGGGCTAGCCTGCTAACGTTGGCTAACTAGCTTGTTAAGCTAATGTTAGCTGCTTGGTGCCGAAGTTTGGACGTTGTTTGTTATTGTTTACTGAAATAAATGAACCAATCGTCATCAGTAGCTTTAAAGTGTCTGTTTTCTTATTTCATGGCTGAACTGTTTTCATTTTTAAAAGTATTTATCTACATGTACTCAGGAAATCAACGGTTCAGATGTTTCTCCTGAGCAGAGAAATGTTTTTGTTTCTTTATTCAGTCTCTATTGAAGCAGCAGCGTCACATCATGAAACATGCTAATTTCTGTTAGCGTCAACCTGTCCACCAAACTAAACACCAACATGCATGGAAGACAAAATAAACAGACGTTTCATAATGAAAGTGTTGAGCTTAAATGATCAGATATTGTGCTGTGGTCGACCCTCGGCCTGCAAGTGGCTCTGAATCTGAAACTTTAACAGAAGCTGCTACTTGTAAATGCAACTGAAGCATAATAAGACATAGTTCAGCTTCTATGTGTTTTCAATATTTTAATGCAGTGAAGGTTAAAACTTCTCAGACTAGAACCACAGGAAGCTAAAGGACAAACCAGTTACTGTTCATCCAACTGGTTTTCCATTGTGGTTTCACACTGTGGCTGTAAATGTGTCACTGTTTTATTTCCTCTGTCAGTTCGGTTTCATCAGGTCAGAGTCACTGAGACCTCAGAGCGTCAACAAGTTTCCAAATCAGACTTTGTTCACTGAGCCGCTGCAGAAAAAGGGGAACAGCACAAGTAACTAAGTACTTTTACTCAAGTACTTAAAGAGTTTTGAGTTTTTCCCATTTTATACTACTGCAGTTCAGTAGTAACTTCATATGTTTTACTTCACTACATCCATTAGTTACTTTGCTGATATTGACTCAAAATAAAATCATCAGAAATCAGGTTTTTGAATCTGCATGGTGGATTTCTGCAGAAACATCTGGACCAGATTAGACTCATGTTCAACAATGTTTAAAATACTCACAGCAGTACTGCTGCTTTTAGACTTAAAGTACATTTCTTGTAGTGGAGTACTTTTGCTGTGTACTTGTGGCAGCTCCATGCTGTGTTGTAACAGCAGATGAGCCTCTGATCCAGTCGCTGTGATAAACTTCACTGAGCCACAGACTCACAGACGATATAAACACAGTCATGCAGCTGCTGCTGGTTCTGCTGGTTCTGCTGTTTGGGACGTGGACGGGCTCGGCTCTAGTCAGGTAAAACCACAGTGTTAACACTCAGTGTCTGTTTCTGCAAACTACAAATGTAACTGACCAACAGTTTTTACCATAACTTAAGATTTTTAACTATACTTTTATTATAATTTGGTATATTTTATAAAAGTTAGTTTTGGATTGCTGAATTAGTTGGACTCATCAGAACCTGTGTGAGGTGATACTGGCAGCTGAGATCTTAAGGCTGAAGCCAGGTTTGTTTTACAGCTACATTTTACCTGTCAACTGTTTACGGGTTCTTTAAATAACCGACTCGACATTCTGGAGATTTTTAGATTGACGCCATTTTTACATCTTTAAATGTGAAGTTAGCCCCAGCAGCTGATTGGCCAAGCTTTGGTCCAGTTTGTCCAGTATTTGATCTGATTTGTTTTTACACGTTGATGTTTATATGTAGTGAAACAACATTTGGAAAATGTCAGTTTGAAACTATGTTTTTAGAAGATAAGAAGCTGCATATTGTTCATATGAAAACATGCCAAATATGTTTTGATATAAAATAAATAATTACAGTATTTAACTCAGTATCGTCATAAACAATTTTTTGCATTTAGGGGCAAAATAAATGTGAATCAATCTCATTATTATTATTCATGATTTATAATAGTTTATCTTTCAGCTACAAACGTGATCAGTTCTACTTGTAATGTACGTTCTACATTCATCTACATTTACATTCAGTCATTTACTGACACTTTATCCAAAGTGACTTACAACTGAGGTACAAAACAGCAAAAAGTTGGGGAGAAAAACTGTAAAGCAAAACATTATCAGAAGAAGTGTTTTTGTTCCATGAGATGTAAGTGCAGGAAATTTTTTTTTGTTTTTTGTTTTTTCTTTGGACGAAAGTGCAGAGAAAGTTACAGAAAAGTTCTGTCTTCAGCAGCTTCTGGAATATCAGGCTGCTGACCGTAGCTCAGTCCACCGTCATGGTACCACAGAGCTGAAGAGCTTTGCATTGGACATATTTAGGTGTCTAGTTCCACCCTGACCACAACCCTGTTTGGTATCCAGATATTTGTTCATTATAGACAGAGCCAGTCCATTTATTTCCAATCCTTATGCTAAGCTAAGCTAACCAGCTGCTTGCAGTAGCTTAACATTAGTATCACTGATGTAACACTGATATTAATATGAACATGGGACTATTTAAACCCCTGACACTGAGCCATCGCCACCCGCAGAGTCCCTCTGAGGAAGGTACGTTCGATTCGTGCTCAGCTACGAGCCGACGGCCTGCTGGAGGAATTTCTGAAGCATCACCACCCTGACTTGTTTGACCGGCACTACGCCCAGTGCTTCCCGCCAGGAACAGCGTCGCTGACACTCGGGCGCTCCAGAGAGAAACTCTACAACTTCATGGATGTAAGAACAAAAACAATGACTGTCAACTGAACAGGTTGCTGGTTGAAATCCCCAAAATCTTAAAGTAAACCCGATCCACCTGCCAAGGTCATGCTTCCACCTCCTTCTGCAGAACCCAAACCTGCAGGTCTCACAGAATTTGATCCAAAGTTGCCTTTGGATCAGTGCAAAATGTGCTCGATAGTGAATTATCATGCACATGCATAGGTACAGTTCTGATGATTGTCTATCTTTTGCCTTTTTTCCAATTCTGCGTGATTGTAGGGTTGAAGGTCAACAAAGGCTGATTTTAAAAACTCCACAGGTGGCGTTAACAAGACCAGACTGTCTGTCATTTTAAATCTTACACATAGCTGCTTTAAAATAAAAACCAAACAATTCTTAAAACTTAGATTTCAACTGAATTCACTAAATATTCATTTGTGAATTGGCTCAGATATTAAAACAACAAAATACATCACATCA
>OMLM01006576.1:74809-86118 GCA_900302695.1 Helostoma temminkii | reverse complement strand
CTGCAGAACCCAAACCTGCAGGTCTCACAGAATTTGATCCAAAGTTGCCTTTGGATCAGTGCAAAATGTGCTCGATAGTGAAAGCTGAATTTAATCTGAGATTTGCCATCAGAATATACTTACACATGCATAGGTACAGTTCTGATGATTGTATGCATCTTTTGCTTTTTTGCCAATTCTGCGTGATTGTAGGGTTGAAGGTCAACAAAGGCTGATTTTAAAAACTGGAGATAAATCACTACAACAAACAGTGTAGTATAATAAAACATATTTTAATTTCAGAAAAAAGTTGGTCTTGTTAGCGCCACCAGGTGACTGTCTGTCATTTTAAATCTTACACATAACTGCTTTAAAATAAAAACCAAACAATTCTTAAAACTTAGATTTCAACTGAATTCACTAAATATTCATTTGTGAATTGGCTCAGATATTAAAACAACAAAATACATCACATCAGCTGAATGTTGTAGATCTACAGTGATGCTACGTTTATATCACCATACTGATCAAAACATAACATTTAACATTATTTTTGTACAATAATGACCATATTCTACTACACTAGGTGTCTGTCGAGTGCTCTGAGGACAAACGGTTTTAAACCACAGCCCTGCTCTCGTGTTCTTACACTGTGTGTGTGTGTGTGTGTGTGTGTGTGTGTGTGTGTGTGTGTGTGTGTGTGTGTGTGTGTGTGTGTGTGTGTGTGTGTGTGTGTGTGTCAGGCTCAGTATTACGGTGAAATCAGTTTGGGGACTCCGGAGCAGAACTTCTCTGTGATTTTTGACACCGGCTCAGCCGACCTCTGGGTGCCGTCGTCTTACTGCGTCAGCCAGGCCTGTGGTACCACAGCACACATCACACTACACTCACCCACATGTTGGACTTTGTCTTTTGTGGGAGATTTGTGGGTCAGGATGTTCTGACTTTCAGTCAGTGTTTTCCTGACCGGTATGTTCAAGGCCTCTTTGTGTGTGTGTGTGTGTGTGTGTGTGTGTGTGTGTTTTCACAGCTTTACACAGACATTTCAGAGCTTTTGAGTCAACTTCATTTCGTCATGATGGTCGGATGTTTGGTATTCACTACGGATCAGGAAATCTGTTGGGAATCATGGGCAGAGACACTCTCAAGGTCAATTCTATTCTATTCTATTCTAGTTAAGCATGTTAAAGTGTTATAATCATCTTAAAGGTGGTTTTGCAGTGTTACTGGGTTCAGATTGACCCATGTGAATCTCCTCTTGTTTTCTGACTGATTGTGGCATCCTGGAAATAAAATATGTCCACGTTATGAATTTCATTTCAGTTGTGACAGGATTTTCGCTTGCGTCATTAATCAGTCGTCTTCTTTTGCAGGTCGCAGGTCTGACCACTTTGAACCAGGAGTTTGGGGAATCTGTCTATGAGCCTGGTGCTACATTTGTAATGGCGAGGTTCGATGGTGTCCTGGGAATGGGATACCCAGCTCTCGCAGAGATCCTTGGAAAGCCAGTTTTTGACAACATGGTGGTGCAGAATTTAGTGGATGAGCCAGTTTTCTCTTTCTACCTCAGCAGGTGCGACCTCAACAGTTTTAAAGAAAGTAAAGACGCACACATCTGTTTTTCAAGCATTTACAGTAAAACTTATTCAAGGGATTACCGAAGTTGGAATGTTCCGGTCTTAGCTGGGTGGTTCCAGAACCTCAGCTTCACAAAACAGTCCAGATGTCTCAAAGGCCCAGGTGTTTTAATGTGTGTATGCAAGGGAATTTCTGAGGCATTTCATGGGAACCCAAATGTTGCAGCAAAGTTTCAGAACCAAATTTGGCTTCAATAGTCTACGGTTGAAGACCTTAAGAGTCCTTTGTTTTCTTGGTGAAGAGGTTTGCAGGGAATTTGGAATATTCAAGAGAGTTTCAGGCATGTTAGGGATTTCAAGAGAAGTTTCTTTATTCCAGCAGGATCTTAAGATCTGAGAAGGGTCCTTTGCTTCTCAGGAGGTTTGCAGAATCTAAAAGAGTCCAAGACTGAAATTGGCTATTGATAGATAATCTGCAACATCCCAGCACGGTCTGAGGCATGTGGCATAAAAGATGTGAGGCAAATCTGTCTCAATCTGTCTGGAGCAGATGTCTGACACTACAGAGACTCTTCAGGGTTTCAGTCGAGCCGACCTCTACAACACATTACTTTCTCTAGCTGGTACATGGATTTTCATTAAACTCTTAGGACTCTAAAGGGATCCTGGGAAATCCAAGCTGATTCACTGTTTTTTTGAGTCAACTTAATTTCATCATGAATAAAGCCTCAGTGATTTGATAAAAAAGTGTTTGTTGACTGGAGTTTGATTTCGTCCCCACAGGAGAACAGGCACCGGCAGCTTAGAAGGGGAGCTGTTGTTAGGTGGAACGGATGAAGCTTTGTACAATGGACCGATCAACTGGCTCCCTGTGACTGCTAAGGCATACTGGCAGATTAAGCTGGACAGGTGCAACACATGTTTTCAGTACTGTGACTGAAGCTAACCCTAACTAGTGCAGAGCTGGGTCTTGTTTTTCACTGTCAGATTTATTTTGTGCTGCTGCCCAAATATCCTGTAAACAGAATTACTAGTTGGCAGCTACTAAATATACAATAAGAATTTGCAACTCGCCATAATAAAAGAACACACACTTATGAAACTTTAAAAATGATGATCTGTGTGTAGAATCAACAGTTGTGTGGCGATCGTGAGAGGGAAGTCGCTTACAAACCCCAAGGTTGGTGCTTCAGTTCCTGGTATCCCTGATTCTTGGCCATGTGTCCAAGTGTCCCTAGAAAGACCCTGTACCCTGTACACTTGGCGCCTCAAGGGGGCAGCCTGTCCACAAAGAATTTCCCCGTATCGATTATTATTATTGTTCTGGAATGTGATAAATGGTAAAGAATGTGTTCTGCAACCTTGGAGGAAATTAATTCCATAATAAAAAGATCTGTTAGTTGCAGCTTGTCTCTCTGCTGATGTTCCAGTGTGGCTGTGCAGGGTGCGACTTTGTTTTGTCCTCACGGCTGCCAGGCGATTGTCGATACAGGAACCTCCCTCATTACTGGGCCGACTAATGACGTCCTCCTCCTCCAGCAGCACATCGGAGCCACACCTACAAACACTGGAGAGGTTAACACAAAACCCCATGTGTCCTAGTTTATCTGTAGACATTTACAGAATACACTGAAAAAACAGAAACAGAACAGAAACATTCGGATCTTGGAATTTGTTAACACATCTCATTTGAACCTTTTGTGTGTTTCAGTTTCTTGTCGACTGCGTCAGGTTGTCCAGTTTGCCCCGTGTGACATTTGTACTGGGAGGAAAAGAGTACTCACTGACCGCTCAGCACTACGTTCGGAAGGTAAACCTACTCTTTCCATCTGTGAATTCTCGCTCTGTGTCTTGGTTCTGGAAGGAAACAGGATGACAAACAGCTGACAGTGTCTGGAAGAACGTTCTCCTTCACAATGACATGTGTATTAGAAAATGATCATATGTCTGTCTGTCCTCAGGAGATGTTTGGGGACAGGGAGCTGTGTTTCAGTGGCTTCCAGGCTGTGGACATAGTTTCCTCTGAGGGTCCTCTGTGGATTCTGGGAGATGTATTTCTGACTCAGTACTACAGCATCTTCGACAGAAGGCACGACCGTGTTGGCTTAGCACCCGCTAGGCACATAACTGAATAATAACCAACTGGTTTTCAGTCGATGTGTGTGGTCAATAAATCCACCAATCAAAAACCTAATCCAACACAACAGCATGTTGTAATTCTTGCACCATCATAAACACCATCTGTTAGCGAATAGCTAGTGACAAGTCGACAGTTCACATTGATCCAAACTCTGGTCCTCAAGACCCACTGTCCTACCCACTGCTGATTACCTGGGTCAGGTGTGTTCAGTCACCTGGTAGCTGGGAGATACCATCTCAGATAAGGGTAGGGTGGGGAAGTTGGCATCTTCCAGCTTCTGACTGACTGAACACACCTGGTCCAGGTAAGGAGCAATAGGTGCAGCAGGGATAATTGAAAATATAACAAAGAAAGGCCTCAGGGACCAGGTTTGGAACCTCTGGCCACTGACTGTGGCTATGGTGAATTGAATACGTTTTTTCTAGTTTGTGTGTTTCAGGAGAAATAAAGTGTATTGTGTGTGAAAGTGTCCGAAAGTGTCAATTACATTTACAAAAACAGTAAATTATCACATGACAACAGAAGATTTTTTTGAAGAGTTTCCAGTCAACACTCCTGAGCACCACTACTTTATCTGACCTGTTGCTCTAACAGCCACTAGGTGGCTTCATACTCTCATTTTTTCTTTTTTATTTCAAAGAAATAGAAACATTTTTCAGCTGACAGCAGCTCGTCCCACAACGTATAATATGAGAGTTATTCTTCTGTTAAGGCCTTAGAGTTTACTGCGCCTGAAGAAGTGCCTCAAACACCATTTAAGATGGTTCATTTATTCAACTTTACCTTTGAGCTTCCCAACTTACATTCATGGTGGTAGTTGTTGTCTTTCCCACCTTTTCTAAAGTTGGACATTTTGAGCTCAAGAGTTCATTATTAGAATTCTTTGGTGTAGCACCATTGATAAACTCCAAACATTCCTTCAGGCCCTGGTGTTTCCAGCTTTCCATTCATTTCTTAGGTTAAAACAACAAGTTTCAGCAGCTTGGAGTGGTTCTCTCAGACGCTGGTGTTTAGTCTCACAGTGTGTGGCTGCTTCTCATTTCTTTTCTGAACTCTGTGACTGGGAATTGGTGTTTTCAGTCTCTACACTGCTGTCATATTCTTCTTTCTCCTCATCCTCATCCCCCGCTATACCCTGGAATTCATGTTCATACTCGGGGTCAGGGAGCTGCAGAGTGTCAGCTGTTGGACCTGGTGATCGTCGGGATTGGAATCGAACCAAGCCTCGCCTCCGTCTCCCCAGAGCCTTGGGGCTTGGCAGGCTGCGGACTGATGCCTTTGACGTCTGCCTGGAGAACTGGAGGGAGAACTGGCGCCTCCGTGGCCGGATTGGGACGTGTTGGGTATTGACTGTCGTCCAGCGAAACTCCTTTGGTCCCATTTGAGTGGGAGAACAACACACTGAGTAACTGGCCCTGTAGTAACACAGAATCATAGACATATATTGAAGAGAGTGACTGTGGTTGCCTATTATCTCACAAACCACCGTATAATGGTTTCAATATCAAAAGAGTCGGACAAACAATGTGTGGAAATAATCGTAACCCATTGAAAACAAGAAATCACCTCCCACTTTCCAAGCCTGGTGCCTCTGTGGGGGAAGGATTCAGCCCGTTCTGAGGTTTTGCTGCTGAATCCCCATTGTAACACACATCACTGATGAGCGGTGGACTGACCACAAGCCGGGGGAACACAGACGAGGGTGAGCTTTCAGGAGAGGGAGGGTTGCTGTTGACTTCCCTTAAAGTGAACAAGGTGTCCATGGAAGGAGGGGGCGCGTCATCAGGACCTGGACTGACCCTGAATAAAATAACATGGATGAACAGCTGAAGATGTTAAAACTACCCACTAACTTTAGTCCAGAAACAGAAGCTAAACCCTGAGCACAACACAACAGGTTGTAAAGTCCATTAGGAACCAATACTGTGCCTGACATCTGGGAAGAAGCTCCCTGTTGCATCACTGCTGTGACGTTTGAACATGAGATGAGCAGTTCGGAGGTCAGGAGGTTCCTGAACGCTCAGTAGCCGACGGACTCGACCTATGACCTGCAAAATTAAGAAATCAGAAAAAATAAAACACGGCTCTAGGAAAAAAAGCTCATCCTGTCAAAAAATTCCTAAAGCTTCCAGAATTCATTTAAGGCCATAGAGCCACAATTAATTATATACATTGCAAAAACATGTAACAATGTTTCTGGGCTGAAATCTGCATTAAAATGCACAATATAAGTTTGATGTTGTCTTCTGTTGTTAAAATCCTCCAGAACAAGATGAAGCAGTTTATTAGACAAAGTCCATACCTGGAAGAACATTTGCTTTTAGAGAAAATATAAATTTTATTGTAAAAATATGCAAAAAATTGAAATTACATTTATCTGTGGCAACAATATGAACTGAAAGTGTCTGGAATAAACTGTTCTGCATTACGGGTTATTGACTATTAACTGGTAATTCAACTTTTGATCAAATTTCAGTGAAACCCATTGATTACATGTTCTTGTTTATGAACACATTGTATTTTACAGGACTGAAAATGTGACCTTGATTGATTGTAAAAACACATTATTACCGATTCTTGGCGCCGGGCCATAATAGGTTCATGTTGCCGTGGATGATTCTCGCAAATGTCAGTCTCGTCAAACTGGAGGATGTCAGAGAGTCTGGAAGAAAGAAAAGATACACGCTTTTCATTGTATCAGTGAGACTATTTCAAATCCACATTATGTGAATTTCTTACTGAAATTATGAAAACTGAATGTGTAAAATATGCTTTTATTGAATGTTGACCCCATGTCGGTGGTGGAGCCGAGGAATGAAGGGATACAGTAATCTGCAGCGGCCAGTGTGTACGGCGGACGTGCGTCGCAGTCGTTCCAGTAAATGTCTTTGGTCATATGAGGCAGATTCATGTGCATTTCATCTACAGCCAGCAGAGACACCTGGAGGGACAGGTGAGCAGGAAGTAATGACGATCATACGCCTTCAGAAATGTTCGGCACAAGTTCAAAGAGACATGCGCTTGTTGTTTACCCTGGTGAAGTACTGCAGTTAATACCTGTTAGATCCTGTTCAGTCTGATTAGTCACTACTTTCCATCCTTAACATCAGCGACTTCTAAGCAACAATCTGAGTCACATCACATCATGTACTAAACTGTGTGATTTAAAAATAAGACGTAAGATGAGAACTGTCCCTGCTGATATTTTGGGAACATTGCTGTCATAGACAACAGGTCACTCGTGAGAGGGCCTGTCTGACTTCCACAGCATGAATGGACCTCTGCTGACCTGGAGGTTCCTGTCGATGATCCAGTTTGCTTCAAAGTCGTCGTCGTCCTCTCCGAAAGGATTGATGAGCTGCTCTGCTACCTAACAACAAAGTAACAAGAACTGCTAAACCTGAAACTGGAAAGAATATGTTTTTCATACAGTATCTGATGAATGTAGTGGATTAAAAAGCACAATATTTCCCCATGAGACGTACAAATGTAAAAGCTTGCAATGAAAATACTCAAGTAAAGTCCCTTAAAATATAAATTAAGGACAGTACTTGAGTAAACAGTTTACACCACTGAAGACATGTGCACCTTCAGCCAGCCGGCGTAGAAGAAGAACTGCAGAAGGGTGAAGACGGGGACATAAAGGTCGAGATCGTGACCCTGGTATCCCTGATCGGGGTCGAGGAACTGACGACCAATTAGACAAGCAAAGAAAAAGGTGTAGACAGCAAGAGTGACGACCTGAAGAGAGAGAGTACAGTGTGGGATCAGAGGGAAAGTATTACACTAGCATGGTGTCCCCATGTGATAAAATTTGTCATAATCTCTCTAAGGTTTCTTGCTCCTCGGCTCAGAGTCCAGATTCTCTCTCTGAGTCTGTAAACTGTTGATCAGTACTTTAAAAACGAACTGTGACATCCTTTATCTAAATTACAGTTCAAATGAGTCGATGTAACTACAGTTCCAGTTCCTCCCTCTCTGTGCTGGGAGACTGAGTTTCATAGAGGATGATTACTGAAGTGATTAAATGAGCTGCATGTGATTTCAGGATGTTACTGTGGCAAATCTAAGACAGACCTGTGTGTACACCAGTGGGATGCCGACCCAGTCGTAGCCGAAAAGAGTTGCACACCACGTCCTGAACAGATTCATCTCCTAAACAGACAGAGTGACAGAAACTCAGTGAGATCGCCAGCCCCAGATTTATGTAACTCAACAGTCTGATTGGAAAATTAATCTCATCCACTCTCTTGAAATAAGCTGAGAGTCACATTACCTACATGTCAGATTTATAGTGATCAGGCTCTGAAACTGATGCATTACTGTCTTTTGAGTGCTTACAAGCTGTATTTCTCTCTAACAGTGTGTACTTTTGCACTAATGCCAAATAAGAGAAGAGAAGAGAAGAGAAGAGAAGATCCAAAATTTTCCACAAAACATCCAAATGCTAAGATAAGGCTTCTGCGGACCTCCTCAGTGAAGCAGCAGGTAGCAGGCCGTGCATAGCTGGAGCTAAAATAACCTCCTGGACATGTTTGCTAACACTGGCAACCAAGTTTTGTTGTTTAAACAAAAGCTGAAAAAATGACACATTAATTTTAATATGTACAGTTTCAGACTCTTTCTCTGAGACAAGATGATGCATGTTAACGTTAAACAACGAAACCAGACTTCCTGACTCACTCAGTGATGACCTACTGTGGCCAGACATTAGAAACCTGTAATTATATCACCAAAGATGACATGGTGCTGTGTTGCTGGCTGCCAGGACTGAATGAGAAATGGCTCTAACGTAATCACATGCCAGATGTTACTGCCAGTCAAAAAACAATAGGAGAAGGGACTGGACTGATCAGCCTGGAGGCGGTCGCCTAAAATCTTTGTGTTTATCGGGCTCACTTCCTATCAGGTGAGGTTAAATACTGTCTGCTGTAGGTACGAATATGTGTCCAAATGTAGTAGCTGATGTTATATGGTGTTTTCAGATGCTGAGCTAAAAAAACCCATTCAGTAGAGTATTGGCGTTCCACTGAGCTGAGCTGAGCGCGAGGCCATTTACTGTGCAGAATTTAATGGCTCGTGGTTTTCCTTGTCTGTAAATGTCTACATTCATATTTCGACACAGAATATGAGATACTGAGTTCAATGCCATGCGTCACATTGAGAATGTTCTGCAGGTCGATGCTGTCTTGGATGCGTCCTTCCTGCCGAGCTTTAGATGCCAGATTAGAAAACCACACCACAGGAATCCAGTACTTCAGGTGAGGTGAGCGGATGTTCTCGTATACCTTCCTTTCCTCTGGAGTCATAAAACCTACAGAGGAAATAAAACTAAACATTGGAACCGTTTGCTTCACATGCATCATTTCAGATGAATATTCAGACTGTGTTGTGTTACAAACCGACAGCATTAACAGCAAACAGAGATTAAAAGCCAGGACAGACAGGACACCATCATCAGTCCTCTGGCTCTAATGAGTCAATCCCCGGGGCCATGTCGGCCACTTACAGGAAGGAAGAGACACAACTGGAGAGCAGCTGAACTCCATCTGACTTTCATTTCAGTCAACAGGACATAGACGCACTAAATAACAATATACACTGTATTCAAACTGCATAATTGGCCTGGACGTTTTGGTCATGGCTTGAGATTTGAAGTGGTAAAGTAAATTATACAACTACGAAAACACAAAGATTCACCAAACCATCAGGCAAAGAGACATAAAATGACAACGAGACAAAACAACTGCAAAAATACACAAAGAACCACAACAGGGACTGCAACAGGTAGGAACAATCAATGCCAACAGCACCTAAACAACTATAAAAGACACAGTCACACAAAGACACAAAATATCTGCGAAACAAGTACAAAGATGCAAAAAGTACCACAAACGGATACAAAGACAGACACAGAAGGAGGACGAAGGCTCTGACCTGCCTCGACCACGTGGTCCATGGTTGGGAATCGCTTGCAGACGGCTGTGCTGACAGAGCGGAAGATAAGGAGCGACGTCAGGTTAACATAACGCACCAACGTCCTGCGCAGCAGGCGGCCATATTCATCTTTACCCTGAACACAGCTGAAGGAAGAAGAAGAAACACGATGACATGAAGTTTATGTCCTGTGAAAAAATATTTACTTTTTTTACTTTCTAATATTTTATTTTACTTATTTATTTTTGGCATATTATTATTATCTTAGCTTTTCAGATTTGACTACATTTAATATTACACATAGACAACCCGAACAGTTTTTAAATGATGATTTCATTTATTAATATAAGAGAGCTGTCCAAACTTGTCTGGTCCTATGTGAAAAAGTAATTGCCCCACTGGCCATCAGTTGGGTTGTGCAGCAGGACAATGATCCGAAACACACCAGCAAGTCCGCTTCTAAAAGGCTAAAGAACGAAATGAAGGTTCTGGAGTGGCCCAGTCAAAGCCTGGACTTAAATCTCATTGAGATGCTGTGTGATGACCTTGAACATGTGTTCATGCTTGAAAACGCTCCATTGTGGCTGAATTAAAACAATTCTGCAGGCAGAGTGGACCAAAACTCAGAGTAGAAGAGAAAGACTCATCGACAGTTATCATAAACTCTTGATTGCAGTAGTTTCCACCCAGGGTGGATTAACCACTTATTAGATTTAGGGGGCACATAGGGCCGGGCAGGTTTGGAGCTTTTTTTCTCTCAATAAATGAAATCATCATTTAAAAACTGCATTTTGTATTTACTCAGGTTATCTTTGTGTAAGAATTAAAAATTAGTTTTACGATCTGACTCTTTTAAGTGTGACAAATATGCAAAAAACTTAAAACTCGAAGGGGGCAAATACTTTTCCCAGCAACGCACATACTGTTTTTTGTCACTGATGTTATTGTTTGTTGTACTGTTACCTGGAGATGTGGAACATGAGTCTGTCAGGCCACGGCAGGTTAACAAACTGATTCCACCATCGATTGACCACCAGAGTCACATAAAAGCCTGAAACAAGCCGATTAACAGAAAAAGAACAACTTCCTTGTCTTTAGTGTTTGTTTAAGAAGTTTAACTTCTCAATTTAAACATAAACAAAAATAACAAATCACAACACGTCATTAGAACAAGCTAGCCGTCACAGCAGAATCCAGGCGTTATGCTAACGGGCATTATGCTAACGGGTTGCTAGCTACATCTCTACTGTGTTTATGTATTTAAACGTTTACTCTCAAACAGAACATGAAGAAGTTTGACAGTGAGAATTCTGAATCGTTGCTTTATTCCTCATCTTTAATTGGTGTCTAGACTTTGGCATCACTTTGTGTATCCTTTCTTTAGCCTTTAGGGCACATATAGCATCAGTTTAGCAGTTTATTGAGTGTGAATTAACTCTTAACCTGCCCTGAGCCTGGTTCCTCTGGCTCCACTGTGGATTTGTTGTGTTTTTTATACAATTAAATATAACATAAAATATATATAATATATATACATATATATAAAATTGTTTTGTTATATTCTGTAAGAGTTTATACCTTAACATTGTAGTTGTTTTACATGAATTTTGTTGTGATTTAGTGCTATATACATTTTTTATCATGCAGCAGGTCAATGAACAGAATTTTTGAAACTG
>OMLM01006576.1:45964-69430 GCA_900302695.1 Helostoma temminkii | reverse complement strand
CGGGGAGAAAAACTGTAAAGCAAAGCACTATCATAAGAAGTGAGTCTGTTTCATGAGATGTAAGTGAAAGAAAGTTTTTTTTGGATGAAAGTGCATTTTAAGTTCATAGAAAGTTACGGAAAAGTTCTGTCTTCAGCAGTTTCTTGAATATCAGCAGTGAGGCTGCTGACGTGCAGAGTTCGGTAGCTCAGTCCATCAGAGCTGAGGAGCTTTGCAGTGTATTTTTGTTTTGTGTTGGTGAATTAGTTGCTCTCACCTAAACCACCATTATTCCCAGTTTAGTTTATTTAACTTAATGAAAACACCTGTCTGACTACCTGTACTTCCTGTCTTCTGCACATGCCCAGTAGAGCCATGCCGTCCAACGTGGAAATCAAAGCGAAGGTGAGCGACCCCACGCGGTTTGCAGAGAAGGCGACCCAGCTCAGCCAATCAGAGGGCACGATCATCAGGCAGCACGACACGTTTTTCAACTGCAGCCGAGGACGTCTGAAACTGCGAGACTTCATGGTACGAATAGTTTAAATTTAAATTAAATAAATCCCTAAAGTAGAAAGGAAAATAGTATGAAAAATTTTATGTAGAAATAAAAAGATAAAAACAAAGTGATGTTGAAGTGAAATGAATCCAGAGTGGTAGCACAAAACCAAGATGAGGGATTAATCTGGGATTTTCCACTTATCCTGGCTGAATAAATTAAACCCAGTCGAGTTACCTTGGAGATCTTTTCTGTGTAGCCTGGAAACAGGTTAAGTTAAGATGAGTTATGTTACTATGCAAATGTATTATTTGAAATGATCCTGGTCCAGAGCGGACAGGACAAGAATCAGCATCACGCCTGGTGATTTATCTGTTTTTTATGTGTTCTGCTGTTGTGGCAGAGAACACTTTAATCATCCCTAACAGGGAAATTCACTAGTTATAGCACCGTATGGAGCAAGTAAAACAAAGTAATGACAAATTGAATTATTGATGTCCCGATACCGATACCAGCATCGGGTCCAATACCAACCCCAAGTATTTGTATTTGTACTCGTACTCGCAAAACTTCTCCGATATCACTTCACTTCAAGCAGCACAGAGCAGATGGGACGAACAGGAAGTAAAGACCAGCGACTGATAACACATGAAATAATTAATTATGAGGACTAATATAGATTTAACAATGAAAACTGGCAAATATTAGATGTTTGTGTTTTGTTTCGTGCTAATTTAAGAACATATCTTCCTTTCCCATAGTGAAAAGCACAAATATCCACAGATAATACTAAAATCTAGATGGTAAGAAGCCAGATAAACACTCTGCTTCCACTGGACCTCGATGGAAAATGACACTTTGGAGAAGACGGACTAAACACGTCTCAGATTGTTGGGATAACACACCGTACAGCAAGCTTTGCTAATGTTAGCAGAGGGAGACAGCGGCTACAAACACTGAGGAGTGAGACAAAATGTCCAGAGTCAACCTGCAGGTTGTTCAAGTAACAGAAGCTCTTAATCAGTTTATTGTGTTGGTTGTTGAAACAACCGGATTCCTCCGCTGCCTGTTATTCGCAGCCATCATCAGACTGTCTAACTGAAGGTACATGAGTTTTAGTGAATCATATTGTAAACAAATAACTGTGGGTCTAATACTGCAGTTGGAGCTATTTTCATGAAGTACTCGTCTTAGTACTTGGTATCGGCAAGTTCTCAAATGTAAGTACTCGTACTTGTACTCAGTCAGGAAGAAAGTGGTATCGGGACCTGGACTGAATCAGTGAGTTGTGAACACCATCTCAAGAATAACTAATGTCAGCACTGAAGTGCTGTTCTCGTTTTCATAATTATTCATATATTGATCATTAACGTCAGGTTTATTGAGTAGCCTGTGTATATTATTGTAGTTGGTGAGATATAACAAACTATGGTTTTAATGAAGTGTGTGATGAGGATAATAAATGTAAACGTATAAACTTATGTTAACGTGTCTTCACAACGACACAAGGAAACGCTAATACTCAGACCCGCTGGAGGTTCAGATCCTCAGTTGGTCCGAATATAAACCTCCGAACAGCACAGAGCACAAGTCTCGTGGCTTGGTGAACCACCCGCTGTTTGATACATGAAACTTTTTGAACTCGGTACAGATGAAATATGTCATCAGACTCACGTGTTGTTCTCTGCGAAGGATAACTGGAGTAAAAGGGTTACAGAGATGATTAAATAAATAAAAATGTCACTATTATTATGATAAATGATCAGGTTATAGACTAGAGAACATTAACCAGATGGATGAATTAACCTAAACAAATGATCATTAAGTAGATTAAACACATTAAATAGATGCGTATTGTGGATCAGCACCATCTTGTCCTGGTTTGACAAACCTGCAGCTTTTAAAACCAGGATGAGCTGATCAGACTGGATCAAGCTGGAACCCTGGATGTCTTTATTCTACATTTGTGCTGTTTCCCCCAGATATGAAACAAACTGATGTTTGTTTTTGTTTGTTTACCAGAACGGCTCAGGTCAGCTGATCTTCTACGAGCGTCCAGACACTGATGGACCCAAACTGTCCCGTTACTCCATCAGTCCGACCGACGACCCATCGAGCCTCCGGGTAAAACACCAACCTGTGTGTTTCTACAGTGATGCTGCTGGTTGTCTTGTGTTGTGTTGCTGACTGTGTGTGTGTGT
Organism: Helostoma temminkii; assembly: GCA_900302695.1. Lineage (NCBI taxonomy): Eukaryota > Metazoa > Chordata > Actinopteri > Anabantiformes > Helostomatidae > Helostoma > Helostoma temminkii. The sequence continues at coordinate 66,751 of OMLM01006576.1, read as the reverse complement.
GTGTGTGTGTGTGTGTGTGTGTGTGTGTGTGTGTGTGTGTGTGTGTGTGTGAGACAGGGAACAAGCCTTCGTTGTGACCTATTCCCTCTGTTCCTCCAGGGCCATGGGCAGCCTGGGCTGTATTGATTTTCAGCACTGGGGCTCAGCTGTGCCCAGCGTGGCACTCAGAACACATTTATCTGCATGTCGCGTTAACATTTTCAATATTTAATCAAATTCTCACAAGCTGGGATTGTCAGTCAAGTTGGTTTTAATGTCATAAAAACACAAAATGCCTTTTTTTTCCTTTTAGAAATAGCATTAGGCCATTTGGCATTTATATTATTTGATTAGAATATATATATTTTTTAATTAGATTATTCAACAGTACAAATTTTAACTGCTCTGCCAGGCCTTCGTGTGGCTGTGTTTGACAGTTGTCTTAGAAGAGCTGTTTGCAGTGAGTGAGAAATATTTTTAGATGGCAGCACATATTGTACACATTGTTTCCCTTTGACCTGTTATCATTCTTATTAGTAGCTTGAAAGAGGGGGTAAACTGGGGAAACTGTAATCCCACAACCTGTGCTCCTCTTGGGCTTCATATGTCTTTTGTCTGGCCCTTTCTGGTGCTAACTGCACCCCCCCGCTTACTTCTGGGGCGATTTCACGGCTCTGGTACAGCATGGTGCTTGTGCAGAGATCTTGACAAGGAGTAGGATGAATTATGAGCTGGACCTAGATATTGCCCCAAGGCCAAGGCCCAGGGCACTGCTTCATGGCTCTAATCATTAAAGTCTGACGGCAGGAAAGCTGATCCAAGACCAGCGCTTAGAGGGCCCTGTGCTCCAGAGGGAAATATAACTATGATAGATCAAGGAATAGTATGTTCATTCACAAGGCATTTTCTCTGTCCTGCTTTGTCCTCATTGCGTTAGGATTCTCAGATTTGTAGAACTGACCCCTAATTTAAACATGGTGGGGTTTACACATTATGAATTGAAAATAGAAATACCTAGCCACACCCAGAGTGTTTGTTTGAATAAAATTGCACAAATCTGGCAAAGTGAGCTTTTTTCTTTCATTTATTCTTCCTTTTTCATTTTATATACTCTGATGCATACTGGAAAACTGGGGATAATGCCTAGTCTTCACAATTTTAATGCTCTGTCTCTGCACTGAGGCATGATGGGAGAAAAGCTGAGTCATTGGGAGGAGTGTAATCTTCATAGCATTAGGTCTTTTAGCAAGTCTCAGACTGGAGATATCGATCAAAATAGAAAATTATACTTTACAATTCTGCCAGAGCATTTTTCTCCTTTGGTTCTGTGTGGTTATATACATTTATATTGGAAATCTCATTTGATTGATGAATAGCTTTTCCTGTTAAATTGCTATATTTTGGGGAAATGAATCCAAGTTCTTCTCCGTAAAGACAGTATCCTTCAGTCTGACTTGTACAGTATTAGCGTGTGGTGATTTAATACAAGGCTTTACTGCAAAAGCTAATGTTTTTTTTCCTCACAACTAAAAGATCCTTTCTTAACAATGAAGGCAGTCATTGTATGGCAGCCAGGTGTGACACACTGAATTTATTCTGTAAATCGTGAATTGAGTTCCTCAACCATGTATTTTTGACATAATTAGTATAAGCTCAATAATCCACAAGGATAAGCCATTAATCTACAGGGGAGTGAGGACAGATCAAGTCAGACGAGATACAGGATTTTATGAGCTACGTTAACAGAACTCCCTAACAGCAAGGATGAGTACACAACATACATAAAACTATTGTTCTGACCATAAAAGTAGATAAAAACATGGAACCTTGTAACGAGTCTGAGAGAAATGCATTTTTGATGATCTAGTGCTTCACTGTCATCTCTTGTAATCCCTAGGAACTGTGTCGCCAGCGAATGGCAATCCGGACGTCAGAGCGTGTTGAACGTCCAGAGACCCTGCGCCACTCGCGGCTCAATAGCGTGTCATCCCAGTTCAGTGATGGGCCTGCAGCTAGCCCATCGACTCGCAGCAGCACATCCTCCTGGTGCGAGGAGCCAGTGCCATCCAACATGGACATCTCCACTGGTCACATGATACTGGTAAGGAGCTGGCTTTGACTGTCAGAAACAGTGTGAGTAATGAGTCATGTGCACAGTTAGTGGCAAGAGAGGAGAGAAAGTGGAAAGATGGATGTTGGTTGATGTGGTTTGTTTTCAGGCCCCTTTGAGACTATTTGATTTTTAAATCTGATAGTTACAACTTAACAACCATAACATCTAATCCAATGCTATTTGCTTACGCACTTACCCTGCCAGGGTGAGTTTAGGGCCTATTAAGTTAGGTACAGTATAAATCTATTGCAATGACTCCCACAACAGAAACCTGTACTCTAAGGGCTGCTTACCAAGGGGTCCATGGATCATGGAGTTAATTAGTAAAAGCATATATCCACATTCATTCAGCTGCAGTACTGAATATGTGAAAACCATATAGCTAAAAACTAAAAGCAATGGCTAAAGAGTTTAAATAGTTAACTAAAGGGACCAGAATAGAATAATAAAGACTGAAAATGGTAGTTAAAAGTAAAGGATAAGACGTTTTGAAGAATCTTCAGCAAGCTGCCTTTGGGAAGAAGTGTTTTCTAAAACTAATGGATAAAGGGTTCAAATAGTTTCCTAAAGGTAATGAAAAAACAAGTAGCCTCTTTATAGTTAAAATAAAAATTTAAAGGTAATAAGTAAATTGTTAAATGGTTTAAAAAATGATCCACTTTAAAATAAATCTATGACATTACATATGGCATTGAAGAGGTGTTTGAGTTTATATCATGGTCAAGAGGCTGTGCACCTCTAATCTACAGGAATAGGCTGAGTTAGTGAGTTTACATTACAGTGTAATCTTTATAACTCTTAAAAACAGTGTTTCTCCTTTTCACCCCCCTCTCACCTTATTCCCTTCAGAACCATGTTATCTTTGTTTTTCATCCTTCCTGTTGTTTTCCTCCTCTTTCTTTATCTGGGTTTTGTTGTCTTCATTTTTTTTCCAGATTTTCCCTCCCTCTACTCTGTCATTTACCCTTTTTTTTCATTTCATTATGCATCTCTACTCTGTGTCATTTTCATCTTTTGCCCCCTCTGTCTGTCTTACTGCTGCAGCAAATTGTTTAGCCTGATGCCAAAAAGAAATATCATTACCCATCTGATTGTCATTTGGATGTTTTAGACATTTTTCTGAGTTTTTTTTGTTTGGGTGAAAAAGCTTTTGGTTGCCAATGTTTCCACAAACACACAATGGATTGTTTTAATTTTGCTCAACTTTTGCTTCATTCATTTGAGACAAGCTTGATAAAAGAGATGGATAGATGCCTTGCAGTGTTTCCATTAATGGAGAGAGCATTCATCACTGTGCATGTCTAGCTTTTATATTGGGAGGCTATAATGAATGAGAGTGAATCTGAGTAATGCCTTGTATTGGTGGTAATAGATGGGTTTTGTTGCACTCGTCAAGGCTTGTTTGTGAAACCCCTTTTGAAAACATTGACAATAGAAAAGCATTTAGCCCTGCAATAACAAAAGAGCCACTGTGAATCATTTCTAGGAGCTATTATTATTAGTCCCAGTTTCTTCACATGAGCAGCGCAAGCATTACAATGTAGAAAGGTAAAACACATAGGGACTTTCACTTGTCTTGAATGACATGGAGATGTCCTATAGGGGTTCTTTAAAATTTTACCACGATCTCACATGAAACCATGTGTGAGATTGCCTTGTTATCACTGATCTCAGACCTATATTTTCCCATCTCTGCTCTCCTCTTCTCTCATCTCCCCTCTCTTGCTCTTTGGAGCTCACACCGTGTGGAGAAGGATGATGAATACCCAGCTTTCCAAAGCACACATGCTGGGGGTCCTTTTTTTTTTTGAGAACTGATCACCACTCGCACTCTCACACGCACACACATACAAGTATGCACACCCTTATAAACACTATGCAACAGCAAGAGTTTGGTTTCATCAGAACAAATGAACTGTGATGCTGCACCCCACTGTCAGCCCATCCTAAGCCTTAAAATGTCTTGCATAACGACTTCCAACTTCAAAACTGAAATTGGATGCTTCTGTGTGCTGAGTCATCTGCTGTGTTTTTCAGAGATTTACAGTTACAGTTACATGTACAGGTTTCTATGTTATGGGTTTTTTTGTTTGTTTGTTTTTTGCCTTTTCAGCTACAGTATGGACTTACAGTCATGAAAACGTTTACTACTACATGATTTAAAAGTCAAATGGACTACCACATATAACATAAAGCTAGTGTTTCCATGTGGCTGCATTTTTGTGCTCATTGCTGCAGTACTGGGTTTGTTTCAGTACCATGGACAGCACGTTATACTGTGTTTTTAATCACAGAAAAACATCTCTTTTCAAGGCCCATGGTCAAAATGTTCATGGTTAAAATGTTGCTGCTGTTGTAGGGTTCCCTTGTCTTAATTACCTCGCAAAAGAAAAAGAATCAATAATTATGTAGCTTGAGGCTCTTTTCATTATGTTGAGTAGTTATTGTTTTTGTTTTTTTGAAATGATGAAATATTCAGTGAGAAAGAGAAGTCTTTGACTCATGAAGCATATTTTGCCCTCAGTGACTTTCACTTGCAATTTTAAATATAGTTTGTAAACAACAAAATAGTACTGTATATTGCCGCACAAAACAATGTGTTCTTTTCACTTATCGTGCTATTATTAGCCATACAGAGCATACATATTAATACATTTTATTCACCTCTCGCTGCTGTTTATCATATCACAAAGCACAAACTGTTACTAGTATTGTTCATTTTAATTTGACAGCAGAGATTGTCAGTAATGTGTTACCTGTTGTGTCTGGTTGTCCCTTCATCCTGATTTCACCCAGTACCTTCTGCTGCCGAGGAGACTGCTTAGGAAGGATTAGATATTGTTTCCCTGACACCCAGGCCTCCCATCCCAGCCCTCTGATTGGCAGACATAATCCCCCCATTCACTAAACCTTCGTTACCCTGTCTCTGGAATACGCCACGGTCCACTGCCTCCCCCTAGAAAAGGGAGGGCTTGATAAGGGCCTGCTGGCTGCATTGCATTAAGCTGCGAAAATATGAATTTGGAATGAAATCGATTCAGGGCATCGTTTGAATAGAATGGGATGCAATTCAGAGTGGATGTATCAAGTACATGGAGATGTAATATTGGTAGGGGAGGTGGAATGCTGTCAGGCTGGCAAGCAGAGAGTACTTGTACAGGGTGACAAGAGCACAGTGGTGACAGGCTCTGTCAAGTGGCCATAATGGCATGCTGTCATTTTCTTGGGAAGACAGCAGTGTATGTTTGCGTAGGCGATGCACAGCAACACACATGCAAATGTGTTTCCTGCTATTAGATTTGACATTAACTAGATTTTTTTTTTTCATGCAGAAAATTAAAAGTTCACTGAGAAATTGTTCAAATTACAATATCGGAAATGATTTCAGAAATATCACATTGTCACTTATCAGTGCAGATAGAACACATTGTGCTGTCATGGTCAGTCATTATTCAACTGCATTAATCACAAGAGCTGCTTTTAAGACTTGACTGGCACCTTTGTTACCATATCTAACAATAAACTTTGATTTCTATTGTTTGTAGGATTTGTAATATTCAAAGTCACTTAATATCCTTTCCATGCATGGATGTAGACGAAGTGTAAATTCATGAGCCATCAAAGGGTAATTACCTATTATGTGTTGGACAAGCTTTTTTGTGATTATCATCAGGGCATTAATTGTATGTAATCTACAAAAACTTGGATTTCTCTGACTGACAGGAGTGAATAAGTCAGTTGCAACAATGGCACGTCACTCTCTGCTCAGCCTACCTATACTGCCTTTAATATGGGATAAAAACTTGGCACATGAGAGTGTCACTTTCATTGTATTAGCCAGCTGATCCCTGACATCAGTTTATGAGTTTGTAATCTTCTGCCTCACACAATAGCAGACTAAATCGTTTAACCCCATCGGGAGGGGAGCCATGATACAGGAGAGAAAGCGAAACATGGTGCTACACTCAGAGAGATTCGTCTTGCCAGCTACAGCCTCTAAGCTCTGTAAGACTTGCCCTGGTTTGGGAGAATACACACACACACACACACACACACACACACACACACACACACTCCCCCCTTCTCCTTTTCCATCTTTGTCTCTCTAGTGAATTCAATTTTGTCTTCTCCAAGCGGTGGCTTAAATGCAGACAATCTTATCAGTGGCTGTGCAAGCATTGAGGGACGTGATTGAAACACCCCTGAAGTATTTCCAATGCAGACAAACCTTTCAGGAGTCTTAATTGTGTGTGATTTTTTTTCTCTTAGTCAAACACAAATGCACAAACACCTCAAGATGCAAACATTAGCACACCTTTCCCACCTCAATCTTCAGCAGCCATACTCCATCTTAGGACAATGATGCTCCACGACACCTGATTATAGCTTTGATGGAAAGGTCCTACTGTTTAGGGTTGGGTGTTTTCCTCTAGTTTATTTAGTGTTGAGCTCATATTGACTAAATATAATGAAAAGAAACTTCCGTTTTCTTATGGTTGTGGCTTGTTTGAAATGACAAGTAAAGTCGGGTCTGTTTTCCTCTAGTCGTACATGGAGGACCACTTGAAGAACAAGAACCGTCTGGAGCGTGAGTGGGAGGCCCTGTGCTCCTACCAGGCAGAGCCCAGCACCTGCAGTGTGGGGCAGGGTGAGCAGAACTTGAAGAGGAACCGCTCAGACGCCGTAGTTGTATGTGAGTGCATTTCAATGTCTCTTCTTTCTTTTTTTCATTTTTAACTGTGAGAAAGCTCCACTCATTTACAATGCAGTTCTATCACTCTTGATAAGTACGTGGGAGGATGCTTAAAGAGCAACATAAAAACCAGTTGGATAAGCGAGGCAAAAGTACAGTGTAGAAAATATATTTCAAAAATAAAGCATCTCTGTTGTGGTGGCAAAAAAAAAATGTGTTCTTTTTAATGCAAATCAACTTGCTTGAGGCTTCTTTTGGATTCAACTGTCTAAAGGCAAAGGCAATGCTTATAGCTTACTACCATTGTGCCCATTTTATCATGTGGGCTTAAATGTTAAATTAGAAAAAATACCTCCGTTTAGAGCTTGTACTGTATTGTATATCAGAGTTTAGAGTAACAAAAGTCACTCTGTCTTGTTCTTTATTTGATTTGGTAAAGTTTATGGTCAGGCTACACACTGAAGGAAGAAAATTTTGGGGGAAAATCGAATTGAAAACCAGTTTGCTGTTCTCAGGAGACAGCAAACTGTATATTTTAATAATGAAAATGTTTCTTCACTGTAAGAGAAACACAAATATATTTTACACACTGAATACTTATTCTGTATTCTGCCATGAAATAATACAAATTACTGACTACTGTTTGTAACACTTAATTATTAACAAATAGTAATAAAGTTAAATGGTGACATTCATCCCCTGCGTCAATTATCTGCATGTTTGCATTTACTAAAAATTAAATAATATTCTTAATTTAAATAATAAATTATTAATAATTATGATGTGTTTATTATTATGTATAATAATAATAATTACTTCAAATTCAGCCTGTTCTTCTTGTGCTAAGTGTGCTGCAGTCATTTATAATTAGAAACCAAGTACCTTCCACCTTCTGAGTCTGGCAGGGGGGACACCAGATTTTTGGAAGGGCCTGTGCCGACCATGGTCCAACCCCTGCTAACTTGTCATTAAAAATAAATCAGGTAATAGTAGCTGTCTACATCTGATCAAATCAACTACTGAAGCTTGCTTTTTTCAAGCAACACAAATTTGTGCTTGTTGGGATACACATGAGGACTGTTTTTATTTACATGTGTGTGAAATCTAGGCCCATTATTTTAAACACAATATGGATATTTTGAAAAGTCAATCTGCCTGTTTTGCCATTGTACATGTGAGAACAGACTGGTGTCACATGGTTCCATGCACCAATCAGGATTCAGCAACATTTGAGTCCTATGACAATTGATGGGTTGCTAGGTTACTGTCAGCCATATTTAATCCAACCCCACTCACACAGCTACAAAGAGTTTTTGATAGTAAATCTCTTCATAAATGATACATAAAGATACTTTTTACCTTCAAACCATTTTCCTATTGAATATAAGACAATGCTTTGAAGCAGATGTGTTTGAGACTACTACTGAAGTGGATTCATGTTGACTTGAAGCAGATTATATGAATGTTGCAACAGCTTCCTTTGCTTAAGTAAAAGATTTCAAGGCTCACAACTTAAAGACGTCTTAAAAAAATATTTTATTATGATTTCACTTGGAACATTTCTTATTGAAGGTGGAGCAGTTAAGGACTCCAGAATAGTGAGTGTGTGTATGATGAAAGTCTGATGAAATTGCAGTCCCTACAGCCTTTTTCAGTTTCATATTCTTCTGTTGCTGCTCAAAATGCTGCCCTTATTTGGTGGGGAGGAGAAAGAGTGTAGTGGTGTGTTGATGAATTATGCATCTCTATTTCAGATGATCATTCCAGGATCACCTTGAAAGCAGAAAATAACCACAGCAACTCAGATTACATCAATGCCAGCCCAATCGTGAGTGTTGTTTATTCATTATGGTTTAGCATTGTGGCATAATAGCTTATCTGTTGTTTCTGATGCCTTTTTTTATACCAGATCACCTGTTGTGGTTGGATTTTAGTTTGCGTTAAAAGATGTTTCAGAGGACTTGTCATCAATCTAAGTGCATTGATCTTTTTTTAAAACTTTGTTCCCGACGGTGAGATCCTCGGTGGATTTGGTGCGTCTTGTTGAATCACATTATTACTTTCTGTGCTTTTAAAATGGCTGCTCCCGGGACATGCACCTTTTTTCATCTGCACTAAAAAGAATAATACATAATTTTTCACTAAACAAATGTATCCCCTGCAAATCCAGCAAGACCTCACTGTTGGAGAGGGCTAAGGTTTTTTTTTTTTTTAGTATTTTTTACCCAAAACATTGCCAGTCATGATTTCCCCCGAGGCAGCTGAAAAGGGATTCCATCAAAGGGAACAGGAAACTATGCATTTCAAATACAGTGCCAAAATTTCTGAGGAGATAGATGAGGGGAGCACACACAGCTGCACTGAAAGCCCATTACTCTTCAGAATCAAACAAAGCAGAATTTTAGATGCTCTATTTATTCCTCAATTTTCTCTAATGGCATATTCATAGAGGTTTTTAGCTTATTTAAACAGTGCTGCAGTGTAACATTTTGTATCTTATAGAATAATACAATAAAGTTAATAATTCAGGGAATGTAGTGAGCAAAAGTCAAACTGGTGCATTAGAAAAATGATATAAAATAAAGCTTACCTAGAGTGTTTTGGTGCATTAAAAAAAAGAACACAAACAGACATGGAAGATGGGTAAAATAATGGCGGATGCAGTTGCGTGTGGATGAAAGGACAGTAATTACACCACAAAAGGGACCCCTGGCTGAGCTGAGCAAAACTGTGATAATTATGTCTGTCAGTGCAGCTTCTTCTTCCTCATTAGTTTCAGGGGCAGCGGCCTACAAGTAAATAATCTGTTGCTTCTTTCTGGGAATCCAGGGTCAGAGAGGCAGAGGGAAGGGGCGGCTGAGCTCCCTGCAAAGCGAAAGGTGACATACACATAGGGAAAAGCTTGGGTAATGGTTAATGCTTGATCACAAATGATGCAACCGCTGCCACATGGGCGGCATCATTAGTGTGAGGAATGGTTCAAAGGAATGCACTGTGACATAAATTGTGGTCAGAGCCTGGATGGCTTTGTCTAGCCTGGCCATTTTTTTTTATAAAGTCAAACACTATGAGGTTTTTCCATTTTCTATCTGCTCTCCATGCTTTTGCTCTCAGACTATCCTGGATGAGCTCAAACCAGCATTCACTGTAGCTCATCTTATATAAACACAGGATCAAGGTACTACAGCAAGTTGAGGTGCTTCTTTGAGAACAGATATTCGAGCTACTACTTTAGTACAAGCTATTTTACTTCAAACCAAAAAGTAAATTTTTTTTAAAGTCTTTCTTTTACCCACAATGGCAAGGGCAGGACAGCTGAAACGCAGGACCACTCTTTCATGTTTGCGCTTTAGTATTCATGCAGGGGCGTCAGCATAGAGCTACAGCATGTCTGTGTCCTTGAGATTGGCTAAACGGAGTGGCGGCACAAGCATTCGACACACACCCTTTCATTTCTGTGGGGGAGATTTTATTCAGCTCACCTGAGGAACGAGGAAGGATGAGAAGAAAATTTAGCAACATGGTTAACTAAAGTAAAACACTGGATTTAAACATAATATTTCTTGCATTTATGTGTTCTTAAGACAATAGAAAAGTGATTTCAGACAGCCCTTATATACACTCACAAGCCACTTTATTAGGTACACCTGTAAACTCCAATGCAATACAATACAGCAGCTGTGTTGTGAAATCTAAATTTCTCATTTTTTAAGTTGAAACAGTTTGGAAGGTTATAATTCTTATAAATGTTTATTAATGAAGTCATAGTGGAGTGCATTTTAGTCTGAGGTGTTTCTAATGTTTTGCCCCCTTCATTCATTTTAAATGGAGTGGCCAAAACATTATGACCTCATCTTAATGTGATGCACTCCAGTATGAATCCACCACCCACTATGACTTCAATTATGACGTTGTAGAAGTAGAAATCACATCAAAGCTGCTCTATTGCATTGCATTTATTAGGTGTACCTAATAAAGTGGCCAGTGAGTGTATGTAAGTGTATTCAAAGAATAACATTAAATTATGTATGCTTCACTTCTGCCTTCCAATGATCATTTTATTACAATTATGAGTCCCAGAATGAACACTTATGTCCCCTCAGACATATAAAGGACATCAATTCCAGTTATTATTATAAATTTTAAATAATCATAGCTAATATAAATCAGTATCTTTATCATTTAGTATTTCTAAATATCCCTTGTAAAATAATATATATTACTAACATTCAACAGCCAGTGTCCCTTTAAAATGAACATTTTGAACATTTTAAGTTTGTTTCTAACCACCTTTACTTGTACTCACATCACTGTTTGCAAGAAATTTTATATGTGAAAACAATTTGGCACTTTTAATCCACCATAATGGAAATACATTGAAAACAGACATGAGATGACTAATAAAGAAATATTTTTTATGAAAATATTGGACTGACGTTGTAGGTTTGTTTTTAATCAGCTGCTCAGTGCATTAAGAATGAATCCTGTTGCTAAGGTTATTAAACATGAGGAGAGAAAGTCATTATGGTAATATTAAAGCCATGAAGAAATGCTCCATTATTAGCTGCCATTTAAGGTTGAGTGTCAGGGTCCATAAGAAGAAATGCAGAAGAGATGAAATGAAAAGCTGCTGTAAAATGTTAGAACATTAGTTTATGTGTCCTTTATAGGTTGTTCTTCATTGAAAAAAAACACAAGCTCATAAAGAAAGAAAAAGCCATTAAGCATGAGCCTCTGATTTACTGTAGTGGTGCTTCATACTATGCTCAAAGATGTCTCCATCACTAAATTATGCTATTTGCAATTAGGGGCTGTAGTGTAAAAATGCATTATGAAGAAAGAAAGGGCCATTTTATAAATAAACTCATCTCCATTTCCTCATATAAGACAATCTTTGGTAGATCTAGTATATAAAAAAAAATTTAATAATATATTTACAAATATGTAGCAGTTTCAGGGTCTTTTATCTATCATGGTAATGCCAGTTGTAGCTTTACAGTATATTAGTATTATTTCTCTTCCTACAAAAGCATTTCACTGCACATTGTACTGTGTATGACTGTGTGTGTGACAAATAAAATTTGAATTTGAATTTGAAAATATGCCACTGATGCTACACTCGAGGGTATGCATAAAAATTAATTCAATAAAAATGTGATCATTGATTATGGAGGCAACCCAGCCAACACCCACTCAATCAAGTTTCATTCACGTTTCTCAAGTGAAGCCCCCGTGTCATTAAGTCCCACCTCAACATTCAGGTCCCTTGTGTCAACTGCCTGTAGGCTTTAAAGTCCCACCACAATATCAAGATTCTTGCAGAAATATGTCAAAACATGAAAAGTAATAAATCTGAAAGCCATTTCTTGAGGTCTTTCAAAGAGCATTGGTCTTTTGGAGAAAAATGTACACAAATTACCAAAAGCAGACATTGAAAATATGTTCTTGATTGATAAGATAATGAATTGTCAAGTAGAGTTAAGGAGTTTTAAGTTTCATATGTCCTTTGATCCAGTAAGAACACAAATGTTGCACAGAAAATGTATGAATATCCGTTGGCTCTCTGAAATCTATTGTCTCTACAGACTTTGCATGCAAATGTGATGTTTTTTCATACAATCAAGATAAATTGACAGTGCACATGTACGTGTGTCCAGTGTGTGCCTTTATGGTATTCACAGTTTAGCAGTAGTAGCTGGTAATAGTAGTACAAAATAGTCACTTGAGGACATCTTGAGGGCAGAAGGCAACTAACAAGAGAAAAGAAGAAGAGGAGACTGAATCAGCTAATGAATCAATGTGAGAGAAGGATATGCACAGCAAAGAATGAATTTCCCCATCCACATTGAAGCTTTGATGCAACTCTTTTACGCAGACAGTTTGTTTTTATCTGCCAATGCCTGCGCAAACACTGTCTCACACCCCGTTCCCTCTCTTCCAGATGGACCATGACCCTCGCAACCCTACTTACATTGCCTCACAGGGCCCACTTCCTTCCACCGTGGCGGACTTCTGGCAGGTAAAACTCATCTTTATTCACTTTCTGTCTCTCATCTTTTACCATTTTGTTTCTACAGTGCTGAGGATTTTAGAAAACCAGAGCAGAACTGAACTGTGTTTGACCGAGCGGATTTGTGTGGCTTACATATTTATGTGTCAATGTCTTGTTCTTTGTCCAAAAACAATTACTCTGTCTTTGGTCTTTGAGTAGTGGGGGAATTTCTCAAAGTAGGATAAATGCCATAAAGAATATAATATATTTAGAATAATCACACCTCTAAGAGATGAGGTAGGATATATAGAAATGTTTTGGTAGCGCCTTATTTTACAGCTAACAATCTAACATGGTTCAAAAATTAAATCATGGTAATTGTAGATGTAATAACCAGGTAATAGGTTGTTACCAGCAGAGGGTATATCTAGATAATAAACCATGAAACAGAGCTGTGAAATGCAAAACCTCCAGTTTTTATTTAAACCAGCACCATGAGAAAGATGAAAGGCCGAGTTATTATGAAACTAAACCTTTTTTTTAGTAATTACAATGCTATTACCTTACTTATTACCATGTTATTACCTTGATATTACCTCACTATACAAATACAATACCAAACTATTGCCCCACTATTACCCTATTATTATTACCAACCTGTAAAGTGCTAAACTGAATGCATGGTTCCTTGTTATGTAATGGTAATACATCTGGGGCACAAAGGATAGAGGTAAGGATGGTGCTCCTATATCCATGAAACTGTGTCACTAGCACAATATGTACTAAAAAACTTGAGTTTCTTAGTAAAATCACTATCAGGAAGTGTGGTATTACTAAGTCTAATATTACTTGTTTGCTCATATTCACATTTTCCTCAATGCTATTTGATTTTCTTGCCTTGACCATAAATGTCAGACCAACCTGAGAGTCACTGGATACACTGGAAACTGGATAAAACATGCCTACCTGTGTAGAAGTGTGTCTTAAATGATTCATAGTCACCACATGATGTTCTTATGGGTTAATAGTCGGCACTGTTATAATTAGTGGACCCATCACCACCATATGCTGAAGTAGTTCAACTCACCATGACCACAATGTAGAAGTGTGAAAGATTAATTCTGGCAGACCAGCTGGCCATGTACTCTGCATCTTGTATTGAACAGATCCTCATTTTTTGTAAATACAATTGTGCTGACTTTGTCTTAGCGGAGGTGTTGGATCCTATTTGTGACCAGGGAAGAGGGAGCACTAGTACTGTATAGTTTTTGTTGTACATTACTCTGAACAAAAACATCAAACCTGCTTGCAAACGGTGTCCACATTCATGTAAAACAGACCTCAGTAGCTATTATCTAAAAAAACTTAATTGACTACTATACATAAAATAAATGATTACAGCTCAAATATAAATGAAAGCTGTCCTGTTTCTGTGTTTAATTTGTGAATTTGAAAGTGCCCCAAATGAAACAGTTGATAATTATCTCTTAGTCAGTTTGTTTGCCTGCCAATTTTTTCTGTGCCAGGTGAATAAATGCATTATCTAATGAAATGGGCTATTTAGCCATGAACTCAACTCTAACTCTCTCCCAATTAAGCAGAAAATAATGGAAAATTAGACACTGATTGACTGACACGCTGAGCAGCAGTTCCGTGTCTGTAAAGAAGTAGTAGCCATTCATTATTCATTGTGGTTAACCTTGGATTGTAGCAGGAAAAAAACACTATTTCCCTCTATTAAAAGTAAACAAACAGGGGAAACACTGGCACTGTCATGCAAATGGACCATGCAGGAAGCACATCTTGTTGCTCTGTCCGGTTTAATCCACGTCGGCCCCAGGCAGCATTCTGAAAGACTGCTCTGCTCTAATCCTCTACTCCTCATTCCTCCATTCCTTCAAACTTCACTTCTCCATCCATCTCCCTTCCCTCCATCTCTGGCTATTACCATAGCTCTGGCAGGCCTTGCTTTCCTCGCTCTTTCGCCTTAAAATTCAGTGCAAAAAAGCAAATGAGCATTGGATGGCAAAGCCAAAGCCATTTGATCATGCCTTTTTCTGTATAAATCATTGTTTTATGTATGTAAGCTTGTTTTTTAAATCATGTTAAACACCAATGACAAGCTCTTTAGTAGCTGAAGATGGACATTTTCTCCTCAAATATTTGCCAGATCTTACAAAACTAATTGGATAATATTGCCTCACATTATCACCTTGCCTAATCTCGTCACATTCTGGCACAGTTGGCACACTTTGCACAGTTGCCGTGTAATGTGTCCACTGGGCTGGATCACAGAAGCTTGTGATTAGTGTAAAGTCAGGGCCATTGTGTTTTTATAGCAATCATAAAACCCACATTTCCTCCTCATTTTCCTAATAGCTGCCGTGGGCTTGTATTTTTCCCAAGGACACATTAGATAGTGATAATATGAAATGGAGCGGCAGCACTGTAGATGTTGTGATCTCACTCAGGCAACTTAGAGAGGGGGACACATCATGTGCTCTCCTGCTGTTCAACTCAATATTTATCATTTGTCACACATGGAGAGGTGACATTTATTCATATTTCCTGGACCAAGATTAAGAAATCAATTTCACTCTAATACAAGACAGCCATGCAATGTTAATGTGCAATATGCTGCTCCTAGTGGCACAGTCCAGCTATTGTGATGTCATACGGCTTTAAAGGTTTTTCCTCTAGATTCGACAGACCCACATCTGACATCTTTCTTCCGGTGTATAGATGGTGTGGGAGAGCGGATGCGTTGTCATCGTCATGCTAACCCCACTTTCTGAAAATGGAGTGAAGCAGTGTCACCACTATTGGCCCGATGAGGGATCTGATGTCTACCACATATATGAGGTATGTCAAGCAGAACTTACAAAACTTGAATTACGTAATGTCTAGTGATGCAAATACTTTTGTGTGTTATGGTTTCCAACATAAAACATTGGAAGTGTGGTGCTCACACCATGACAATAAAATCAGTAGCAGTGTCAATAATGTCACAGTGAAGAGTTTTCAGTGAAACTACTTTCTACCTCATTAAGCAGTCCCTTTGGAAGCTGGGGAGGGTGGCTGAGTTTTCAAATGTAATTTTACTTTGTGCAGAACATAACAAACCAAAAAGTAGCACGTATGAGGGTGAAGAGGACAAAATGTACTAATGACATCAAGACCTGAGGATTGCCAAAAATGATTAAAAAAAAGAGAAAACTTGGAAGGAAAAACTTAAGACTTTAACAACTCAACAATGTGAAAAGAAATCAACACTGAATTGATGCTCTTATCTATTTTATCCATATAGAGTTTACAGTCCTGTTCACACTTTCTCAGTCTAAACCGAGGTGAGTTCTCATTGGCCAGCCAGGTCATAGGCCAAACTGTGTAAAATGTCCCTCTTCCTCTTGTCTTCCCAACAGCTTCTCATCACCAATATGACATAATAATTCCTCTCACCTCTTATCTTAAAACTAAAACTAAAGGCACCCTACAGCATCACTTATTGACACACCAGGTACAACACTCCTTGACACCATGGGAATGATGGTGGCTGTCTCCTGTTAAAACTATCAGTTACAGGGTAGAAACGTCAAGCCTAGATTGGCTTTATGCACAAAGGCATCAGGGTTGGAAATATGCTCAAGAAATGTGTCAAAGATGTGGTTTTAAAGCTGTTGCATCTTTCTCTCCAGGTCAACTTGGTGTCTGAGCATATCTGGTGCGAGGATTTCCTGGTGCGGAGCTTCTACCTGAAGAACCTGCAAACCAACGAGACACGCACTGTCACACAGTTTCACTTCCTGTCCTGGATGGACCGTGGGATCCCCACTTCAGCCAGGACTCTGTTAGACTTCCGCAGGTAGAGTGGAGATCCTGCCGATATTCCTCAGACTACGCAGCTAAGCAGATTTAAGGCAGACTTTCACCTTTACAACCAGCCTTTTTTAGCCCGAGCTTGTTCTTAATCACCTTCCCTTATATTCTGTCAGTGCATCTCTGGTCTGTCTTCCTTTTGCCTCTCTGCCTTGTGGTGTCCTAGAGAATGGTTGTTCTAATAAGGACTGTGTTTCTGTACTATCCCTTTCATCCTGGGCCTATTTCCCTCACCTCCCTCCAGCACATGTGATGCAGTAAATTAACAGCCCTGCACTGCCTGGCTTGGCTTGGGAAGAAAAGAAAAGAAAAGAAAAGAAAAGAAAAGAAAAGAGAAAAAAAATCACCTAATTCAAACACCCAATTAAATGAGAGCTGTCTCACTAAAAACACGGGAGAGAGGGAGTGCTAGTGACTGAATAACCTCACTATGTTCTCCATATAATGTGTTCTGGCAGAGCAGCAGAAATAGCTTCTCTGGGAAAACCCAGGAGGAATAGGAAAAGCCCTCCAAATGAGAATAGATGCATCTGATTTGTAGATGGAGCTCTGTCTCTCCTGTTTGTAATGCAGATGGGTGAAAAGAAGAGGATGTGCATTGTTATCATGTCATCCTTCCTTCACAGAGTCGGTGCTGTTTCTTTAAGTCAAACTAGGTGAAGCTTGCAGTCAGTTATATTTATTTATGATACTGGTGTGCAGGACTGAGCTGTGTTTTGGTTACACACATGCGTTTTCTTTTCCTGCTGAGACCTCCCTAATGACTAGATCGCTTTGATGTTGTTCCACTGATGCTGCTGTAGGTTATAGGGAATATAAAGCTCTCTGATTACATGATTCAGAGGTCTCAGATCCACACGATGTACTGTACACTCACGGTTTTGGCCAACTTGGTATTTTGCGGTTGCCAGTGTCATTTTTGTGATGTTGCAGCTAGTAATATGAGCCCAGTTGCATAGTCACAAAAGTGATCATTGGAAACTGTCTCTCCTCAGCCAGGCCTGTGCACAAACTGTCTTTCTGTCATTCCTGACTCTCTGTCTCCCTCCTCCTCCTCTCACTGCTCCTTCCTCTGGCTTGCATGGGAACTCCAGCCATCTGTCTATTCTCTTTAACTGAGGACATATCCTGATTTTACAGATATGTTTGCAGTGAAAGTATCTTAAAATGTAAGAATATATAATTAATCTAATGTAGTTTGATGCTAATGCAACAAACATATCTAAAGGAAAACCCTTCTCTTACAAAATAAGCAGTAGATTTAAAAAAAATGTAAAACCTTTTTATAACATCATAATATTTAGCACTGGAAGGAGAAAGATGAGCTTTCACTGAAGACCTTCTTCGTGGCAAAAAGAAAACTCAAAGCTCATAATGACATCAAATAGAGCACACCTGTGCTTTGAGATTAGAGATAGGAATTACAAATACAACACACAAATGACAAAAATTAAAATAAATAAAATAGTGCACAAATTAGCAACATAAAATATGAATATTGATATCCTACATGTTTTAGATAAAATGCATTATTATTATTATTATTGTTGTTGTTAGCAGAAGTAGTAGTAATGCTTTAGTAGCAGTCATTGTTATTTGTTTATTGAAATATTTTCATGCAGTAGGATTTATGTTATTCATATTGTTTTGTTCACGTTGTGCTAACAATATATAACAAACAATTGTGATTTAAAGTAGTAGTGCATTGTATTGACTAGAATTACATACGGGAGAAAACATGGGCACATTTATATTTCATTTTGTCGTTGAAAGGTGAAAACGAGGGACGTGGAGAGATGCAGAAGCTCTCGGTGTAGTCAGTTTCCATGGCAACAGCGGGGTGTGAAAAGGCTTGTTGGCCTTCACCGTGCCTGTGGTGTAGAACATTCATAATTGGCCGGGGTTAATGCGTCGGCGGTCGGCAATCACAACATCACACCACCACATCCATCACCCACATGTCACAATAATGCTGTGTGAAATGATGCTCAATTTATTTACGTGGTGCAACATGGATTTCTCTGTCTGTCCTCAAATTAAAGTGATTGATTGACAGGACGGAGCATCTCTCAGGATTCTGTTTGTTCCTTTGATTATTGCAGCCATTAATTTCAGCCAGGCCTCAGAGCAGAAGTCCCTCATGAGCCGCATTTGCTTTAATGGTCACTATTATTACTTAGGAAAAAGAAATCAACCTGTTGTAGAGTATGATTTAACAACTTGTCCATCTAAAATATTTTCCTGTTAAGCTGTTAATTTTCTCTTCCTTTTTTTTATTTCAGAAAGGTTAACAAGTGCTACCGGGGTCGATCTTGCCCAATAATTGTTCACTGCAGGCAAGTATAACTATTTGAACCTTGTGTTAGTGTGCATCCTGCTGAATTGGGATAGAGAGTGTTTGTCATGGTCTGTGTGTTGGCGCGGAGAGGCTGTTTATTTAAACCCACTCAGTCCATTTACTCTATCAGAGCCTGCTGGAGCTGTGCTGTTTATTCCACTAGCTGTGTCCTCATGGAAATAGCGTGGCACAGAGACACTCAGCCAAAGACACTTCTATTTCCCATTTGGTTGAATTAGCTGAGCTGGCCTTGATTGGTTTGTATTAAACACCAGGTATCTGTCTGACCACTTTTAATTGTCACATCCTGTTAAGTCATGCGTGAGGCCAGTCAGCCCTCTCTCCCTCTGAGGGAGCTGTACAGACTGAGTGTCTAGCAGTGGATTAATGAAGCAGTAGTGCTCAGGCCACTCTCCTGTTTTATTGGCCTTGCCTTTATTAGAGAGATGTGCACGCCTTGTTTGCAATTAACATGCAGAGCCGTTGAATGGCCGGCGGGCACAAAGGGAGGCTTTTCATAAGACTATCTCTGGAGTAATGGAAAAGCAAGGCTCTCCAAAAGCTGTTCTCGAACCGCCCCTGGCCTCTCAACCTCTCCTCTGCTCCTGAGGTGCATGCATTTAAAAGCCTTTGTCCCCAGTGTGCCTCACAAACCATTCCCCTCTCCAACAGCCGAGCAGGTCTCAAGACCACACAAGCACTTGTGTGCAAAGGTTTAACATAATCACATTTATTGGAACATCAAATATTCAGATCTCCTCAGGTATTTTGATTAGAACATTAAGGATTAGTATTGATTTGTGCTAATTAAGCATTCTGTTTTATCTGTAGTTAGGTTTTCAGCAGATGGAGCGGGTTGTGTCTCTATGTCTAGACTAATTTGTGTTTAAATTTACTCCACAGTATCTCAGCAGATGCAGATGTAAATGAGCAGTTTGTTTCCTTACAAGAAAAACACTTTGAGATTAAAGCGTCTTGAGCTCTGCTACCTTAATGATCTCTGTCTCTCTCTTGACTCTCTGCAGTGATGGATCCGGCAGGAGCGGGACTTACATTCTGATTGACATGGTCCTCAATAGGATGGCTAAAGGTAACGATCAATGACTTTCCTTTCACTCTCTCTGCTTGTGTTGAAGTGTTGCCCTGGCAACGCTAAAGCCTCTCATTTTGCACAGAGGGTCTTGGGGATGCATTAGAGGGTGACTTTTCTGAGGCCTCGAAAGGCTGCGAACACAGAGGCAGATGTGGAGCGAGCTGCTAGGAGTGGAGAGAGCAGAACAAAGAGAAAACCGAGAAAAGGAAAATGAAAAAAAGCCTACACCCACATTTTCTATTTAAGCTACCATCACACCATATTGACCTGCATGACAACTGCAACAAGAATTTAGAGAGCACATACATGGGAATTAAATGTTTAAAGGGAAAATACATTCAATCAAGAAATTCAAGATTTAATATTTGATAGTATTGTATCATTATTTTATTATTGGTTTATTCTTAACAGTTCATGTAGTCTGAAACTAGATTCACTCTGAATATCGTCTTCTCTGTTTAAGTATAAACTCAACTGCCCAAAATCGTCAGGAAAAATCTGGACACTCTGTGCTTTTACGTTTAATCATGTGCAATTCTGAGTCGATTTCATCCCCAGTTAGCACATTTTTGTCAAACACAGTCAAAGAAGACAGTCTGCTTTTGATCTCATAGTTGCCGCCAATATGGACATCAATCGCCAAATTAAAAATATAAATACGCATAAGTAATATAAAACAACTTGATATTAAAAATGTGTTGTG
>OMLM01006576.1:33221-45944 GCA_900302695.1 Helostoma temminkii | reverse complement strand
CACATGTAAAAAAAAAAAACTGAAGGTTTTGTTGCTAAATTTTAGGAGAACCCTTGATTTTAGCAGAATCTTCACCAAGGCTGGAAGAAATAGTATGCCTGGATAAACAGTTTTTGTTTGTTTGTTTGTTTTTTATATATTTCATTCTGGATTCTCCTTTGACTACATCTATTGTTGCACAGGAGCCGAACTCTCTAAAAGGCAGGCTTACATCATCTAAAAGCTTTCCATAGCTTAGTTGGCCCCCTGCCTTTTGACCTTTGACCTTTATACCCACATCCTGCATGTCCTCCATCTGAGACCTCCCCATCAGAACAGGTTAGCTGTACACCTCCGCTGATGCAGACCTTCCCTCCTCTGTCTGTACAACAGTAATGAGACTGACCCGCCCTGATGGAGTTCATGTAGTTCAGTGACAAATGCGCTGTTGTCCGTGGTGATGAAAGGTGCCACTCGGTCTCTTTTTAACCTTTTGTTTCCTGCTCCAAACCTGAATGTATAAAATGAACATAATCTCACTCTCTGAGGCTTTTTTATTTGCTTGGAAAGCCTCTCTTCAGCTTAACTTTAGAATCCACCCGTTCTGAGACATGAAAGTCTTGTCGGAGCAGTGGAGTACTTGAAGTACTAAGTCCAGCTGCATTAAACCCCTCCTTTTTTTCTCTCTCACTCATAAACATACATTTTCTTTCTTGCTCTATCTCTCTAGTTTCCTTTCACTGCTTTAAAGTTCAGGGCTCCTTTCTTCTTCAAATGAGTTTTTGTGTGCTCCTTGAAATCCATAAATTTGAAGGTAGAATGAGATTTCCAGATTAAGATCAGTCAAAGCAGACACAACACAGCAGCTAATCACTGTTGAAGGCAGGCAACTGTTGCATAGGTTAATCATTGGCATGGCTTCTGCAAAAGCAATACATAATTTTAATTAGTGTGAGTTATACATGCATGCATGGACACACACTCAGATAATGTTGTATCAAACAGCTTTTAGCAGACATTATAGTTGGACATAACTAAACCGATTTTCAAACAAGATCCTCACAGAGAAGGCGGCGCTTAGCATTGCATGATAGCAAATTTCCAAGACCCCAAAAGTATCCTCTTGCATATTTTATTGAGAAACAGTCTGTGGCCCTCATCCAAGTCTTTCGAGGGATGAATGTAATAATTTTCAATCGCTGTGCTGTTCTAAAGGGAGCCCAGTATAAAGAGAGATTGACAGATGTGAGCTGGATTACTCCGCTGCTTTGAACTCAGTCCAATTTTTGGTCTGTTGCAGGTGCTAAAGAGATTGATATTGCCGCTACCCTGGAGCACTTGAGAGACCAGAGAGCTGGCATGGTCCAGACAAAGGTAAGGTCCCCGGCTTTGAGTTAGAGAGGTGGGGGAGAGGGGAGCTGTGAGTGAGGGAGGAGGGGTTGCAGTCATTCAAATAGACAATTGTCTACTGCATGTGCACAGGATAAGGGGAAACGATGTGGTAATTTAGAACTGCTTCGGGATTACAAAACATTTTCTATGAAGATAATAAGTCACTGTTATATATTTATCACAAGACACAGACCAATATCTAAGTCTATGTATGCAAATTGCAGCAGCATTTAAAATTTCTTTATAGTTTTCACTTCGCAAATATAGTGTACTTTCTAAAATATATCCACTGGTTTTATGTTATATGCTGTAAATTTTACAATTAATGAAAGGGAAGGTTGAGAACATGTGTAACCAAAGCTGCAAACGAGGATTCTTCTCATGTCAAAAAAAGGAGAAAATTTACTTCAGATGTTCGTAGAGACACATGTGACTTGTTGGAATGTGTTGTTTTGACCAAAAACCACAACATGTCAAATTTTCAATGAAATAAAACATAAAAAATCAGCAAATCTCCACGATGAGAATCGAGATGCATGCTAACATTTGCTTGAAAAATTAAGTGTTAAATATCAACAATATCCAGTTGGCTGCTGCTGTGGATGTCATAGTAGAGTCTGTTGCATGCTGCTTCTGCTGCTGATGGTTCATACCAAGCAGAGCTTTCCATATCACACCATTTCAGAACATAGTCTAAGCTGTGTACAAAACATTTCCCGCATGCAAATGGGTAAGAAGTTCTGTTACTGTCCTTTAAACAGAAGGAATAATATTAATAATGATAAAGTCAAACCTCACACGGTGGTGGGTGATAATATTTATGGGAGCTGCTTGCTAACAGACTCTACTATTTCTAGATGGTTCATTAATGCTGCTTTTACAGCCCTGTTCTGTTCGCTGGAGAAAAGCTATCTCTGTTTTTCTTTTCTGACAAGTATAAGTGAAATGATATTGCAATATTGTTGATTCCACTTTGCTTCATGCTGGGTGTACACAGAAATTAGATTGTAATGAGCTATGAAATTTAGAGTTAGGTTTCAAGTCTTGGACAACCAATTATCTTTTTTTTCTGCTCCATGTTGCTACTTTATTTCAGGATAGAGCACAAAACAAAAAAACATTTTATTTACCTTCTTTTCCTTGTTAGTCCTTCTGACAGACATCATCGTGCAGTACTAATTACAGCATGTGTGACCATCTTTTCTTCTTGCTAACCGTACAGTGCATGTCTAATCCATGGATCCAGAAATCCAGAAATCCAGAAATGCATCTCCCCCCAGTGGTGTGAATGTGAACAGCATAGTATGAACAAAGCCTGATTTCAAAAGTACTTCTTATTACACAGAACTTTAAACACAACTGGCTTCAAGAGTATATACAGTGGGTGCATGTACGTACATATTTTAAGGCTGCATCACAATATCAGAAGACGTAAAAATAGAAAACACTAACACTCTACATAATCTCCACTGCAAAGAGAAAGGCATGGCCACCAGTGGCAGTTCTGTATTGATTTAGCCTATCCTCAGGCGAGACTGTGGCAGGCTGTGTGTTGACACATCTAAAGACTGTTCCCTCCAAACTCCTACGTACTTTTTTTCTGTGAGAGGACCCCGTGGCCTGCAGCCTGGGGAAAGGAGAGGAATTTAAAAACACCAGGTCCATGGGGCAAACATCAATCAGACCCTTTTGTGCTCCTCAGGGAAAACTATGAGTCGGATTCACAAACAAACACACACACACACACACACACATACAAACACAGAGTTGAGAGACAGCTTGACTCAAAAGCTCCATTTAAAGACACACCTGGCTGGATCGATGGTGGTGCAGAGGACGCATGCACTCCCAGTTGAAAGCTCAGAGAGTGGTTCACCTTCACCTCAAGTCTGTGGTCGCACATATCCTAGATAGGGTCAGGAGAAATGGAGGAAGACAACGAGGCAGCAGTTGCCAATCACTGCAATGACGTTCATGTGCCGTTGTATTTGACCACACACTAAAACTTTCCTATCTTCCCTCCCTCCCTCTTTCTCCTCCTCCACCTCCTCCTCCTCCTCAGGAGCAGTTTGAGTTTGCGCTGACAGCCGTGGCAGAGGAGGTGAACGCCATCCTGAAAGCTCTTCCTCAGTGAAGGCATCACACCCCCCTCCCCACCTTCTCCTCGCTCGCTGAGCACAGGTTTCCTCTGCCCACTCAAGACTGACATCTCTCTCTGCCCTTTCTTCTCCTCGCTCCGTTTCTCCCTCCTCTGTCTCTGCCTCCTCCTCACCTCTATATATACTGTATACTTATGAATGTCGTGCCAGATATCTCACCTGGATCCATATTCACAAATTTTGCCTCAGAGTACTACTGTTGATCTGGGATCTTTTTCATTTGAGTGTCTGAAAGTGGCACCGGATTGGATCTGATGCTAGATCAGCAGTCCTAGTACGAGTCTTTGTCGATATGAAACCTGGTCCTCTATAACTGTGATGTTGTTCCTGAACATACAGTACTGCTCTAGTGCCACTGACGAGATGTTTACGTGATGTCAAGTGTGGATTTTTGTTCCAAAATCTGCAGTCAAAAAACAAATGGAGGTGTTTAGATGACTACTGGCACATTCAAAACAAACAAACTATAGTAGAGCTGCAAACATCTCAATTAATCATTTTTTCTGTGAATAAATTTAAATTTGATATTTAAAATTTGTCTGAGGCCAAAGTAAGGTCTTCACTTTTCTTATTTTGTCTGCCTAAAAGTCTCAGACCTGAAGATATTAAATTTTCTGTGAAATGTGACAATGGGGAAAAAATTTAAGAAGCTGAAACCAGAGAATATTTGGCATTGTTGATTGGAAAATCACAGGAATTATTTGAGGTATCAAAATGTTTGCAGATTAATCAATTAGTCTAATCATTGCAGCTCTAAACTATACTTTTTTAAGTAAATAATATTTAAAGTATATTCAGTTCTTGCCTGTAAAAATCATAATATTGTACAGAATCTATGCCCTAAATGAAGTGATGTATTGGATACATGTAGCGTTTTGAAAATAAACTCCTCAAGTTTCTCCTCCCTTGTGATCTGAATCAACTATATTCTCAGCATCACATGTATAGATGTTGACATGTGTGTACTGTTGTATTTTGGGTCCAGATATCTCACTCTCGTCGCTTTAAAAGTCTCACACGTCATGATTTTTGCAACATATCAGGTGTTTTTTTATTCCTCATTGTTCTGATTTTACATTTTATACCATAATTACTTTATACCATTATTATGAGCATCTCTGTTAATATTAAATGTGCAGTACCAACTGAGATACTTGTGCTTCTATTTAGGAATATTGTTATTCTAGATCTGTAGTAACAATATGATATATTTAAGAAGAACATATATTGGGATTGTTTGTCTTTCCATCACTGGCATATTGTGATATTTTGTGCAACATGACAGATTATTCCCTCTGTGTATAGACAATGAATGAATACCTATTTAGTGCTATCTGAAATATACACTGAGAGCCTCAATGAGAACTATATATTTTGTGTGAAAAGTAATATTCAGATTGATAATAAATCAGAACAGATCATACTGCTTTGCTGTCTGTTGTTTGATGTTATTTCTGATACATTCACTCACAAATAGGATGTAGGAGACTGCTCTTACAGTGAAATGTATTTGATTGAATGGGAGCCTTAGTAAAGTCACAAAGAAAAGCTGCATCATGCTCCCTGAGGGTTTGTATGAAGGAGAGGTTCACTAGTTTGTACAGATGAAATGTTTGGTTCAGTGGAGAAAGTGGCTGGGATTTAAAATGAAATCAGTCGTGTATTTCGGCCACAGTCTGCTCACAATATTACAGAGAGAAGAAGGCATGGTCACCTAAAAGTTAGGAGTCCAGTTTGATCAGTATTTACTGAAGGATGCGATGGTCATTTTATTTGTATCAGACACTAACCGTTTAAAAATGCTGCTGATTACACAAGTGTGCATTTTTATTCATTTTAATCAGATTGTCTAATTACTTAATTTACATTCTTTATATCACCAGGATATTCCACTCACTATTAGTGCTGCTTTCTAGGGATTTCTTGATTATATGTATGGGATTTTAGTTGCATCATAAAATATAAAGCCTTTATGTGGGTGTGTCCTTTATGTTTCCCAAATTTAACTGAGGGTAAATATTGCTCCACTTTTTGTGCGTTTGTTTTGGACACATACTAACTTAAAAGTATAATAAATATGGTGTAACATGTGAAATTAGTTTGTTGCTATTTTAGCCATGTTTCATTATAAAAGGTTTTAAAAACACTGGATACCAACAGGATCTCTGATTCAATTATATCTAAATGAAAATATATATGACTTTTTGTATGATTCTGTTAATAATTCAGATTAATATACTTTTTTTTTATAGATCAGTTATGAGAACAAAAGGTGATTGTAGGAAGAAGATAAACAAATAACACCGCTACCTAAATGTTGCACTTGTTTAGTGCCTATAATGAATCTATAAATCAAAGATAAATAGCTTATTAATTACTCATAAACAAATTGTTTATAAAGTTGCCTTATTAAATAGTGGTGGGAAAATCAATACTACATTGAGCTAAAAGTGTCCTTGAGACTGGTATTAGTTATCAGTATTGTGCTATCTACTGTCCTACCACAAATATGGATGTTATGGGTTATCAATAAACAAATAAAATAAATAAAAGTTATGAATTAATTTTTAATTTTGAAGAATCTCGAACAGAACATAAAATAAACAGTGAAATTAGATGAAACTGAAGGTTTTATTTTATGGTTTTAAGAGAACACATGAAAACATGCAATATGTATATAATTGCCCACATTTCTATGCATATTCATGTGTATGTGCTGCCCACTGACATGTCCCTTCCTCCCCTGACAGTTCTAATAGCCGGGAATGAGGCTTCATGCACTTCCTGAGACCTCATTAGCATATGATTCACTGATGAGCTGCCAACGCTAACCAGCAACACCAAACCAAAGCCCTATTAATATTTTCCCATTCAGGTTGTAAAGCACACAAACCTAATCAGCTTAGAAATTACTGTATGGAAACCATAATTACGCATGTTTAATTGCTTATCATCTGATGGGTACAAGTTTATTAGAAAATGTATTCATGGTAATTGCTTCCTGAGGTATCTGGTATGCTACAATACCATATGATATCCTGTCAGCTCCCATTTGGGAGGATTAATGCGTTCTGAAATAGTCACAAAATTAGATACTGTGCATTGCCTCTTTGGATGCTTGGTTTAACTCAAAGTGATTTTTAATTTAGGGACTTCTAAATTACTGCTTAAGCTTAGATAAATCTTTGGAGTGAGATCCGTCAAAATCAGCATATCTGGCTGTTGTTAAGAAGCCCTGGCATCTCATATGGATATAAATGACTGCAAAGTAGGAAAATGCCTGTGTAATCATGATGCCGCCAGAAAAAATCTCACAAACCTGCCTGGTATCATGGGGAGTAAATTTCTACAATCAGAGAGAAAAGCTGTGAAATCAGGGGAAATGCAGGAGCAACACAGAAGCAAAAAGTCACAACCATGAAATGAGGAAGCAAATCTTGGAGGAGAGAGTTGTGTAAAAGCTACCTCAAAGACGCTGAATCTTTCAGTCCAAAAAGCACTCACAGTCCAGGTCCCTCAGATAGGCCTCCATGCCAGCAAAGTACGTCGAGTGGCCTTTTCAGACATGGACTTCAATGAGTCTTACAGCTCCTGCCCACTCTTTGATGATGTCTCTATGGTTTACTGTAATCACTGCTGGCTCTCAGTCCCTCTGACACACTTCAAATTCATGCAGTCTTGTAAGGAAATGCACCACAACCACAGCCAGACGTTCTTCTATGGAGAAGTCTTTCTTTCTTTAGACTTGTGATTCCCATCCAGGGATATTTGCACCCCAGGTTCTGCGCATATGGAAATGCATTAACACATTTTATATTTAAAGAGAAAAAGAAAAATACACATGACAAATTGGTTTGATGCTACTGAGTATATTTTATTGTCAACTACACAAGCCACACATCGGTTTGTGAAAACTTCAAAAGGAAAGTTCAACCCTGAAATATTGTTTGTTCTTGCGTGAATTATATGATCAATAGCATTCTCGCATCTGCCTGTCTTTAGCACTGAGCTAAGTGTCTGGCTCTATCCAAAGGTAATAGCCTATAGGATCCAGGGCCCGAGGTGAGATTGACACTCAAGTCGATCATGTTCCACAAGAACAGTTAAACCAAGATTGATGCCTAGTGAGGTTTCACTAGTCAAGTTAACTACTGTATAACAATCCTAGTACTAGTAAGACTGGCCATTGTTGGCCACTGTTAGCAATACACATTAAGCCGTATTTTGTGCATATACTCATGTAACCCAGTAGAAACGATAGGAAATCAGGTTATATAATTTATTAATTTATTTTTTGTCATAATCGCTGAGACATTGCCGAGCATGTAGCACTTGTAATAAGATTATTATAAAACTTTGTAAAAAAGGTGTATTTAGTATCTATGTAAAGTCAAAAAATTGGAGCATTTAATTTATCACCTTAATTTTTGAAGTATAAGTTGTGTGAAAAATGCATGTTAAAAAATAAAATTAAAATAAAATTTTAATTATGTTTAAAAAACAAACATGTTAATTTTATAGTTACAATGGTGTAAATTAACCATGATTTAGGGTTAAAAGCTAAAAAAATAATTGTATTGTTGGTGTAAAAGGGATAAAACATTTTGTTAATGGAGATACTGAACCATTAAAATTCATGTCATGGATATAATTGCTGTTGCCTTACAGTAGTATTTTGAGAATTGGATGTAATATTTCATAGGGCATAAGATGAATTTTGTGACTATAAACAACAGGAATTTTGTTGTCGTACACTTCGTAAACTTCCAGAGTTGGATTCTCTCCTTGATGAAGGAGATGGCGAGCCACTGTAGGACCTGGGTACTGTTCCACTGAGGAGGAAGCCTCGTTCCTTCACTTCTATCGTGGCTTCACTTCCTCGATCTTTGTTTTTTGGGTGCACCTGAGCTGACTGACTGACATTAACACTGACTTAAACCACACCCAACTTAAAAGGACAAACAAGCTGACTTTGAACAACTGCTAAAAGTTAAAGACTGAATTTCACAAACCTTAAAAACTGAGATGAACCTGAGTAAAGGGAGTACACAAGGACTGAAACTGCACCTGGTTCTTAAAGGGACATTCCCCCTGTAGTTAAAGATGGGAATTCACCTCACAGTACATTGTATCATACCACGACATTGAATGTGAATTTGTTTTATGTTATCACATAATTGTGTAACTTTTATTCTCACTGAATGTGGTTACTATTGTAGAAATGCCGGCTAGGTTGTATTATTTTATTTAATTTTATTGCGTTCTTAATATATTCTATTAATCAGACATCACCTCTTGGCTCCAGCTACTTATTGTGTCTGTCACTCTCCTCAACACCCACTTCTGACCCCCTAGGGGACCGTGGTGTTACACTCACACACACAGATAGAAGCTAGACGGTACAGTGTGTACAGCTGTTTTATTGAGACACAAAACAGGAGTGCTAATAGACAGTAAATTACTACAGCTTTAATGTGTGGAGCAGGCGTCTTGGATTCTGAGGTCAGAGTTAGTGTGGTTCCTACCATGAGTTGGAAATCAACCTTCATGAGGCTGATCACACTTAGTGATCGCACTAAGTTGTCACAGTACAAATACGTGACTGAACCTAAGAAAAAGAAAATCTGTACGGTATAATGCTTTTAGGTTAATTGATAAAAATGTCTGAAGCCACTGCATCAGTTCAGTTGATTTCAGCTAAAAAAAGTTTTGCTATGAAGATTTCTCGCACGACTTCACAGAAATATCCCCTGAAGATAATGTGGATAAGTCAACACAAATAGCAGATTTTTCATTATGAAACCAGATCTTGTTGAATTTTGGCAGAGGATGTGACTGTTGCTTTAATCAGATCTGTTGCAGTATCGTTGACTACATTTAGAAAAAAAAGCTTCTGCTTCACTTTTCAAGTCACGTTCAGTTTTTGGATCCAAGTCCAAGAGATGCTTACCTTTTTGCACTCGGGGGGGAAAAAAAACCTACGGATCACTCAACTTTTGAATGAAAACACACAACATGCTGACAAACATGTCATTTCCCCACGGAGAGGCTTGGGAGATCCCAGAGTGTTTGCTTGTTGGAAAGACTGTCTGGGATGCTTTCCAGGATTTCCCAAAGAGAAAAGGCTTGTTTTTCTTTGCTGGTGTTGTTGGGAGTGGATGGAGAGCATATTGCAGAGGCTGTGCCTCTCATGTCTGTCCAAGGCCTTGATACCTTTGATCTTCTAAAGAAACAAACAAGCTTTTAAACTTGGCACTCCCGGCTAGTGCCTCTCTTCTTCTGTCTCCATTTGTCAAAATGCTGATCCTGAGAAAATTGATCTTGCTTGAATAGTTAAGTATACTCATGGTTATGCAATGATGTGCAGTTTAAACTGTGGACTCCCACCATATTGTCATGAAAACTTTGGACACTGCATGTTAAATCTCAACATGAAAGCCAGATCAAATGTGATTTGTGACTGAACTGCAATCAAACTGCAGTTACTACATCTTCGTGCTGCACAACAGCGTGTAGCTTTGGGGTAAATCTTTACAAAAGCTCATATTTTTTCTTATTTTTGAACCAACTGCTGAGCCCACAACCGAAACAGTTTTAATCAATCACAAGCTGAGGGAGTAAACATTTAAAGTGTTTTTGCTATTTATTGTTTGAGGGATCAAATAAAGATTAAAAGTACACTGATGACAATGTTAAAAAAAGATAGATTCCACCAAATGCTTTACCCAAGTTCATATTTTGCCTATTTATAAAGTTATAGTTAAGTGTTTACTGAGTACGGATTTATTTATTGTTGAATTAAAATGACTTGCACCACATAAAATAATACTAGTACTAGAGTTTAGTAGATTACATGCCTGATGAGCCTGATGTAAACTTAGATTAGACACATTTAGTAGATTAAAGGACAAAAAATATTTGCTGCCTTATTCTAGCTTAAACTCTGTCATTGATACAAATGAAGTTAACTCGGAAACACATACATTTATCAGTGTTTTCGTTTCTGAATATGTCTACCAGCGTCTGATCCGCCTGGTCCAGGTAGTCAGCTGTGTGTAGGGCAGAGACTGATGGGAAACATGCAGACCAGTGGCGGTTTAGAATTGGAACTGGCCATCTCTGTTTTCCATTGCCAGAAGTAAGAGCCAACTTTTTTATAAGTTGGATCTTCACTTACTCAAATACAATATATAAAAAGGATGCTACATATTATTCCAGCCAATTTACACATCATCAAAGTCTTTACTAGATAAGACTTTTCTTAAATTACTGTTAAAACCTGATTCAGTAAATCACTTGTTTGAAACTAGCTCATTACTGACAGATTTCCTAATCCAGGTGTACAACTTTTGAATCAGATGAAAGATTTGGGTGTTGGATCTTTGGTGGGTTTTATGGTTCAGTCATGAAAGTTGAAAAGGTTTGGGGATGTAAGCAGCTGAGAGTGAAAAGTTGTAAGGTCCAACATCTGGCTGAGCAGAAAAGGCAAAGCCTAAAATCAGGAAGCCAATCTTCTCTCATTATCCCCTTTGCCTTCTCCTCTCTGGTTATTAATGGGCACGCAGCAGCCACAATGACATTTTACACCATTTCATCAGTGTCCCATCATGCATCTGGGGATGCCCTGGCATTTGGTGGCTGTGTTTTCATCAGGAGCTGCGGCGGTGCTGACCAGAGCGACTTCAATCCTGCTCACTGTCACTCATCATAAGTGAGTTTATCAACACACATCTAATCGCCACACTCCACAGGGACCTTAACCATTTGCATACTAAGATTGCTTTCTTTTGCTTGGCTGAGAACGCGCCTTCTTTGCATAATTATTAATGATAAAGAGATGGTGAACAAATGTGTCAGAAGGTATTAGCATTGTGTGTATACGACTGGATTCTTCAGGATCCATTTAGTGGCGTGTCAGGAGGAGCGATGAGGGCAAAGGGGAGAAAAACTGAGTCAGGCAGAGCAAAACTGTCAAGGGATGCACTTTGCATGAAGGGAAAGGGTTAATTAAAAGGCCAGAGATGCAAAATAGAAAAATGTGGGGTTTTTTTGTTTTTTGTTTTTTACAGGTTGCCCCATTCAAATCAAGTCTGTTTACAAAAAATACAAAGTCTGACAAATAGCTGACAAATAAATATGAAATAATAAAGCCCTTTTTTTTAATCTCAAAAGACTAGTAGTGCGATACAGGATGAGGAAGCAAGCCTAACACATAACATATAATTACATAGAAGAAAATATTTTTCCAATAGCAACACAAGTTGTTTACATACAGCAAAGTCACTGTAGCTGCTCACTTCAGTTATTCTGCTGTGTACCATTAAAGCAGCAGGCCCATATTGTCTGTCATCTGTTGTCAGTAATTACCACTTTTTACACTGTCTTGCCCTCTGTGGATAATGTTCAGTGTCTATACAAGAAGTGTTTCGAATGAATAGTTTAACTGTTCACCACTTTATATGAAACAGCTGCACTACTTTTACTGGACAGGAATAAATAAGTCATGCACACTATGGTTCAGATGGGGGTTGAAATGCCCTCCCCGTGTTCTACACTAAACACAGGCCTGTATACCTTCTGCACTGTATAATAGCATGATATTAAAAATGCCCACAGCGATTGTTAAGTCACGGCAGCACATTTGCACCACAATGGATGACCTTTTGTGAATCCTAATGAGGCTTTTTCATGAGTCTCAGAACCAAAACATACAGTAGCATGTAGAATAATAACATCTGTGTGAGAAGTCTCCACAGTTAAATGCTTCTGTGAGCAGCAGAAAATCACATTTTATGTGGAGTCTGTACCTGCACAGAAAGCTATTAAGATCATTTTTTCTCTTTTTTTGGCAAAAATTTAAATGATTAAATGAATCCAAAATGTGCTTAAGTTGCATTCTGCGAATTGTAGTTTAATATCAGCTGTAGCTTGCACATATTTCTTCTTTCAGCAGGTCTGAACTTAACAAGTCACAGCATTAAGGATAATCTCAGGGTTCAGGAAGGGTCATCGCTGGTCCCCCTTCTGGCTCTCCTTCAACAAATAGCTGATAATAACCTCTGACCTCTCTGTTTTTGCATGAGAATTGACATCCCCACCCCATTCTATGGCAACTTCTGGACCATTTGAAAAGCCAGCCCTCAAATCCTAAACTCTTTTTTTTTTTTTTTTTTAATGAACCCATCCAGAGGTG